>MJUU01054342.1:162983-179233 GCA_002080025.1 Modiolus philippinarum | reverse complement strand
AATCTTTATTTTTCATCGGATTTCGATGGGATTTTTTTCTTTGGATTCCTCTTGAGCTAAGCTTTCAGTAGAATATCAACGGATTTTTTGTAGGTCTTACCGTTTCGGAGCTACAAGGGGTCAAAGGGGCCAAAATTGCAATTTTTCTAAATGTGTCATATCTTTATTTTTCATCAGATTTCGATGGATTTTTTCTTTGAATTTCTATTGATGTAAAGTTTTAGTTGATAGTACATATTTTGCATAGCTCTTACGTTTTTTTATCAGTAAGTAATCAAAAGGGTTTTTTCCCTATTTTGTTTCTAGCTAATAACTGTGTCTAGCTTCTTTTTGTGTCCATCTAATTATTGTGTCAAGCTCTTTACTGTGTCCACATTCACTTTAAACAACTTTTGTTGAAATTTCAGTGGTCGACATGCTGCGGTCGTATCATGCTGCGCTTGGCGTAGCCCTTTATTGATAGTAGGTTAGCATCCAGGCAAAATAGGGTTGCTACGACAATGTGCCATAACAAGGCGAACTTTGTAATCGTTGATTACCTATGTTTTACTTTTATTTCAAAAACTGTTTGAGATAGAGGTAAAATGTGAATTGCAAAAGTGTTAAGCTTTTCAAGGACTACAATTTCTACACATGTCCAACAGGTTCGCATCTCATCCAAGATGGCCGTCAGCAGGGAACATAGGACCCTACGGGAAATGCATTCAAAGATCTTCTCCTCTGAAACTACTGAGCTAAAGAGAACCAAACTTGGTCACAATAGTCCTCAGGTGGTCTCCTTTAAAGTTTGTGATTTTTATGATTGTACCTCATCCAAGATGGCCGCCAGCGGGGAACATAGTTCAACAAAGGGACCCTACAGGAAATGCATTCAAAGATCTTCTCTGCTGAAACTGCCCAACCAATTGGAACCAAACTTGGTCACTATAGTCCTTTGATGTTTTCCTTTAAATTTTATAATTTTTATGTTTGCACCTCATCCTAGATGCTGCCTGCAGAGGAAATACATGTACATGTAGTTTAACATAGGGACTCTATGGGAAATGCATTCAAAGGTTTTCTCCTCAGAAACCACTTTGTCAATAGGAAACGAACTTGGTTACAGTTGTTTTTGGCTGGTCCCCTTTAAAGTTATTTTTATGTTCATACCTCATCCAAGATGGCTGCAAGCACGGGACATAGTTTAACATAGGACCCTATGGGAAATGTATTCAAAGATCTTCTCTGAAACTACCCAGCCACTTCGAACCAAACTTGATTACAATAGTCTTTATACGGTCCCCTTGAAAGTACATGTGATTTTTGTCTCGCCCCAGACGAAAGTCGCGGAAAGCGAGATATGCGTACAAAGTATGACGGCAGCGACGGCGTAAACTTTCTTGTTAAGTTTTTGTGATTAGGTCACTTTCTCAGTAACCATTTAGTGGTAGGTCAATGATATTTGGTATATAGGTTGGCCTTGAGTTGTACATGACAGTCTGCTATATGGCTTTTGTCTGTGACCTCAATTTCATGGTCCAGTGAACATGTTAAGTTTTTGTGCTAAGTTTAGTTTCTCAGTAACTATAAGTGGTAGGTCACTGGTATTTGGTATGTAAGTTGGTCTTAAGTAGTACATGACAGTCTGTCATATGGCTTTTGTCCTTGACCTCAATTTCACGGTCTAGTGAGCATGTTAAGTTTTTGTGATTAGGTCATTTTCTCAGTAACTGTAAGTGGTAGGTGAATGATATTTGGAATATAGGTTGGTTTTGAGTAGTACATGGGAGTCTGCTATATGGCTTTTGTCTGTGACCTTAATTTCATGGTCCAATGAACATGTTGAGTTTTTAGTTTAGTTTCTCAGTAACTATAAGTGGTAGGCCAATGATATATGGTATCTAGGTTGGTCTTAGGTAGCTCATGACAGTCTGTCATATGGCTTTTGCCCTTGACCTCAATTTCACGGTCTAGTGAGCATGTTAAGTTGTTGTGATTATGTCATTTTCTCAGTAACTATAAGTGGTAGGTCAATGATATTTGGTTTATATGTTGGTCTTGCATAGTACATGACAGTCTGCTATATCGCTTTTGTCTGTGACCTCAATTTCATGGTCCAATGAGCATGTTAAGTTTTCTAGTATCTATTAATGCAAGTTCAATAATATTTGGCATGTGGGTTTGTCTGAGATGGAAGATGACAGCCTGCTATTTGGCTTTAGTCCTTGACCTCATTTTCATGTTCTAGTGAACATGTTTGGTTTTTCAGTATCTATCAGTGGTAGATCATTAATATTTGGAATTTTGGTTTTAGGTGATATGTGACAGTCTGCTTTATTGCTTTATTTCACATTCTAGTGAACATTTGATTTAGGCAGTTTGATTTTTCCCATCAATTTTGCGATCAAGTAGGGACGGGCGAGACATCAATTTGGGTCCACACTTGTTATGTTCATATCTTATCCAAGATGGCTGCCATCAGGGAACATAGTGTAACATAGGAACCCTATAGGAAATGAATCCAAAGATTTTCTCCTCTGAAACTACCAAGCCAATAGCACAAACTTGGTCACAATAGTCCTTGGGTGGTCCCCTTCAACGTTTGTGATTTTTAAGTTTGTACCTCATCCAAGATGTCCGCCAGCGTGGAACATAGTTTAATATAGGGACCATATGAGAAATGCATTCAAATATCTTCTCCTCAGAATCTACTGAGCCAATTGAAAACAAATTTGGTTACAATTTTCTTTAGGTGGTCTCTTTCAATTTTAGTGATTTTTATGTTTGTACCTTATCCAAGATTGAAACTGTAACATCTGGTGAACTGATTTATAGTATTGATGGGTGGTCTTTTGATGACAATGAATAAAACCAGTCACCAGGTGAGTGATACAGGCTCATGTGAGCCTCTAGTTTAAGGAACTATTGCTGATAATTGAATGAATGAATACATTTCAATTTTGAAAGGACATACATTGAGTTAATACAAAATTATGATTATCACACATTGCTATATTGATTGACTCACACACAATATTTATAATTTATCTTGCAGGCCCAGCTATTTAGGATATGGGAAGAGAAAAACGTCCCCTTGAAGATACTGCCAGTAATACTCAATTGAGGTCTGCTTTTGGACAATTAAAAGTGGACCTGGAGACTTACAAGAGGTATATTTTATAATTACCATTATAATTAAAGTATATGATATAATAACCACTAGAGGCTCCCAAAAGCCTGTATCGCTCATCTGGGTCCTGCAGCACTATAATTCCCAATTGATGGTCCATCTTTGGTGGTGTATGTACATAAAAATCAGAAACTTTTTATAGAATTTAATTAAAATTGTTCAAGCAGTTTCAGAGAAGATTTTTGAATGCAGTTTCCAAACTTAAGGGGCCTATGTTAATCTACGTTCCTTGCTGGCAGCTATATTTAACATAAAACTTTGAAGAGGGTCACATAAGGACTATCATATCAAAATTCTACTGAAATAGTTCAAGCAGCTTCAGAGGAGAAGATCTTTTTATGCATTTCCCACTGGATCCAATGTTAAACTAAGTTTTGCGGATCCAGTTTTGCTACTGGTGGCCATGTCAGAAGACGGATCAGCACCAAAGTTACAAGCTTGGTCAAAATCTCACAAGTTTCATTTATGCAATGTTTAAATCGAATCCATTCAATGGTTTTCCATGATATATTTGTATGCATTTCCCCTTAGGGTCCAATTCATTGCTGGCAGCCATATTAGATGGATCAGAACTGAAGTAACAACACTTGGTCAGCTTCTCACAAGCAAAGTTTGGACTAAATTTATTAAGCAGTTCTCTAGAAGAAGATCTTTTGTTAAATTAAGTTCACAGCTGGTGACACTTGGTCAGCACCTGACAGGCATCATTCATGTCATGTTTGATTTAAATCCATTCAGCAGTTCTCTAGATGATCTTTGTGTTCATTTCCCATAGGTTCCAATGCTGTCGGTCATGTAAGATGACAGATTGGCACCAAAGTAATAATACTTGGTCAGCACCTCATAAACATCATTCATGCTAAGTTTGGTTCAAATCCATTCAGTGGTTCTAAAATAGAACTTCTTTGTATGCATTTTTCCATAGGGTCCAATGTTAAAATTAAGATCCCCGCTAGCAGCCATGTTGGAAGTTGGATTAGCACCAAAGTAACAACACCTGGTCAGCACCTCATAAGCATCATTCATGCCCAGTTTGGTTCAAATCCATTCAGTGGTTCTCAAGAAGAAGTTCTTTGTATGAATTTTCCCATTAGGTCAAATGGTAAAGTAAGTTCCCTGCTGGCGGCCATCTTGGAAGCAGTCGGAAAACTTGAATGTGTTCAATAAAATATAGTCCTTAACATGCTGAACATTTTTGCAATTTAAACTTGACCTCTATCTCAAAGCGTTTTTGAAATATAGGACAAAAAGTAAAAAATCACGAAAAATTTGACCAATAAAGGACGACAACTCATATATGGGTACTTGGATTTTCTTCAAAATATCCATGTGGGTAGATCTTAACATGCTGAAAATTTTTGCAATTTAAACTTAACCTCTATCTGTTATAGTTTTTTTAACAAAAAATAAAAAACATCAAAATTTTGAAAATTTTACGGAAAAAGGGCAATAACTCTTAGACGGGTCATCAGATTTTCTTCAAAATTTCAACATGGGTAGATCTTCACATGCTGATCATTTTTACCCCCATGTCAGATTTTTTATATCTGTAACGGTTTTTGAGTTATTTGCCAAAAACTGTAATTTACCCCTATGTTCTATTTTTAGTAACCGCAGTCATGTTGTTTGACCTACAGATTTGAAACTAGATACCCTAGTCATGATATAGTTAAAGTTTGGTTTCATTTGACCCAGTGGTTTCAGAGGAGAAGATTTTTGAAAGTGAGCTAAAGACGGACGGACGTCGGACGCCAAGTGATGGCAATAGCTCACCCTGGCATAGCCAGGTGAGCTAATAAATCAACAATGGGTAAAATTTTACATTTTCTCAATTTCTTAATCAATTTTTGACATGCTTGTTTTTGTAGCATCACCGCTGTATTCTGAAAGCATTTTAACTGAAAATACTGACCACATTTCCTTGTTGTTTTACAGAAGAACACCTAGAAATAGTTCTTTAGTGCAAAACTTAATATCATTAATTTTAATAGACTTAAAGGTTTTTCTACATGTAAGTTTTTTATTTCTGTTTCAGGAAAAGTATGGAAGTCAAAAGGGATGATGGTGCTGATTCAGATTCTGAATTTTACGGAAAGTAAAGAATTTCTACTTTTAACTAGCAAACTGAGTCTCGCTATAATTATATACTTTTTTCAACTGGACATAAATAATCTTTGAAAGCCATGGTACAGAAATGCACTGTGACTAAATGTAGAATTTCATTAGAAGTAGATGAAATTAAGTACAGCCAGGCTTAAAAGTTATTCAATTCTTAAAGAGCTGTTAATTTGATGTACAAATGTACATATTAATGTAATAAAGTAGAGTATCCAGAATTCATTGTCCATGGTCGAACAATCATAAACAGTGAAGATCCAGTATCAAACATCACTTAAATGCATTCATTCTAATACAAATACCACAGTACTGACAGAGTGTTTCAGTTACAAAACACCCTGGCCTGACATAGTGAAAACACCAAGAATTGCTGGGGAAGTGCTGGTGTTTACACTGACATTTTTGACTTGGTCCGCTTGACGACACATGTAATTTTTGATGCTTTATAAGTCCTACAACAATATAACTTAAGTATTACATACATGTAGGTAAGCATTATGTGACAATCATATTGCCGAAGTTCACATTCCTCAATCAATACTGACATACCAGGAGTCATTCCCAAATTGCAGAAAACATGATTTTTCCCAATTTCAAGGTATAAAATTCCCATCTTATCTTTTTGTCCAATAACTTCTTTAAAATAGCATGAATAATTTAAGTTTTGGGTTTTGTTTACATGAAATATACTAGCACCTACATAGGAATCAGTTAACGGTGACCGGTCCCCTGATACTGTAGGAATGAAAGCTCACAAGGAATCCTAATGCCTGCTCGGATTCCTTCATTTCCATTTTGTTTTTTGCTACTTAGGTATAGAATCAGGTGCCAGCTGATTGTTTATTCATTGAGGTTGTGTCATCCCACATTTTGAAGTATTAATATACAAAGAAGTTTTCACCCTGTGGATTAAAACTTTATCAAGGCACAGAAATTTTATCAATAATTCCACATTTTTAAAAATTATATAAAACTTTTGGAAAATAAAAAAAGTTTTGCATTTTATCTTGATAACTTGATTTCTTGAATCCTACATGATTACTTTGAACAGGCTAAATGCTCAGGTAAAAACAAAAAGAGCATCATAAAAATCAACAGTTGAACTAATTACTATTTTTCCCCAATTTTGAACAAATGGCATGAAATTGACCAATTTCAAAGGCTCAGGACCCATGGTACAAAAGATGTGATTAACCCCTGTTACCATAAAACAAAGTCAGTAGTGGAACTTAGGATGTGGATCAGGAAGTATTAGATTATGTGTATGAAAACAATAGAACCAACATTTGATACCCATTACATGTATTTCTACTAAACAAGAATGACTATTTCTGTCTGAAAATATATCCATTCTATTCTTCAAGGGTACCAGGAATTCTGGTCTTGAAACTCCTGTACAGGATGGAAAATTATCAATATCATTTACACCATTTAGAAATGTAGGAAGTCATATACAGCCTGGTGGTGATAAAATGGTATTTTGTTGTTATAGATTATATTTTGTGGTTATAGGTGTAAAATATATTCAAACTCTGTTGAAAATCCAACACTTAGAAATATCAAGATATCCTGTGGTAAGATACAATTCCCTGACTTAGCAAGCCTTGTCATTTTTGTCAAGAAGTATTGAAATCTTACCATTGTGTGTCTGAGATTTTTTGTCCTCGCCGCAACGCAGAGCAGGGACATAGGAATGACGGGCGTCAGTGTGTCTGTCCGTCCATCACACTTTCTTGTAAGCGCTCTCATGCATACAAATTATAACAGATTTTCATGACATTTATACCAAATGCTTATATCACTAATACCTTGGTCAAGTTCGAAAATCAGCCTTGGTCGATACTTTTTGACGGAGTTATTGGACTTTGACCAAAATAACGACATGGTTTTAGCCAAAAATTAACCTTGTAAGCGCTCTCATGGCTACAAATTGTGACGGATTCTCATGAAATTTAAACCAAATGTTTATACTATTAATACCTTGGTCAAGTTCGAAAATCAGCCTCGGTCGATATTTTTTGACAGAGTTCTGGTTCTTTGACAAAAATAACATCACTGTTTTAGCCAAAATTTGACCTTGTAAGCGCTCTCATGGCTACAAATTTTGACGGATTTTTATGAAAGTTATACCAAATGTTTATACTACTAATACCTTGGTCCAGTATGAAGATCAGTTTCGGTAGGGTCTCAATAACCGGTTATAATGTTGCCATTCACTTCAAGGCAAAAACAGGCAATTTCAAAGTTTTGCCCTCAACATATACGGTTAACACGAGTCTCATGTCATATATCATTTCGAAGCATTTTATCTAAGGAATCCAAACCTGTTGTAAAAATATGGGGGTCACCGTTTAGTTTTCTCACAAAATTGCAACAAATAGAAATATGAAATATTTACATTTTTGATGACATGTGCTGCCCCACCATGACTAATGCCCTTTCACTCAGGTGTAAACACAATATTCATACACTTTCTTCAAATATGACACTTGTTCCCATAATTATATGCTATGAGCTTTCATTTAAGCCCTTTTATGATGTTCTTACCATTAAAATATACTATTTATGACTTGAAACACCATATTTTCAAATTTTGGTTCTTTAGTAACTTTTTGACTGAGGGGCCAATTGACCCGGAAGTGGTTAGTGAGACCTTAAGATTTCAACTTGTATTAAAAATGAGGGTTTTGCTCTTTCAATTGAAAGTGCACACTTGTGCGAGTAAAATGATACCCGATATGTACTGGTTCAATAACCGGTTAAGATTTCCTGGCATATCCAAATACAGTACATTTTTTGTATGTCGCGAGCAAATTTAGAGAAGTTTGACTTCAAATATGAAGCGCACAGTCATTGTGTATGAAAAGGAAGTTTTGCAATAAATTTTACAAAATGAGTTATAAATATCTCTCAAAATTGTATAATATAGGCTTCATGGGTGTACAGAAATAGAAATATGGCTGATATTTACCTAAAAAGCATACAGGGAAGTAGATAAATGTTATTAGTGAAACAAAAATAGGGAGTGAAAATAGGATCTGCAGCATGAAATACCTGTGTAAACCTAAGTTATGGCCATTTTTGAGAAAATAAAATATTATTTCCATTTCTCAACCATATATTTATGATAACAGGCCATAATTTGACAAGATAGTGCAATTTTTGGAAAGAGAATGAATGGTTGCTAAGGTGAATAAGGGCAAAACCTATTCAAAGATATGATGACGCCTGCCTCTTAAGATTTCAACTTGTATTAAAAATGAGGGTTTTTGCTTTTTCAATTGAAAGTGCACACTTGTGCGAGAAAATGATACCCAATATGTACTGGTTCAATAACCGGTTAAGATTTCCTGGCATATCCAAATACAGTATGTCGCGAGCAAATGTAGAGAAGTTTGACTTCAAATATGAAGCGCACAGTCATTGTGTATGAAAAGGAAGTTTTGCAATAAATTTTACAAAATGAGTTATAAATATCTCTCAAAATGGTATAATGTAGGCTTCATGGGTGTACAGAAATAGAAATATGGCTGATATTTACCAAAAAAGCCTACAGGGAAGGAGATAAATGTTATTAGTGAAACAAAAATAGGGAGTGAAAATAGAATCTGCAGCATGAAATACCTGTGTAAACCTAAGTTATGGCCATTTTTGAGAAAATAAAATATTATTTCCATTTCTCAACCATATATTTATGATAACAGGCCATAATTTGACAAGATAGTGCAATTTTTGGAAAGAGAATGAATGGTTGCTAAGGTGAATAAGGGCAAAACCTATTCAAAGATATGATGACGCCTGCCTCTTAAGGTCTCAATAACCGGTTATAACGTTGCCATTCACTTCAAGGCAAAAACAGACAATTTCAAAGTTTTGCCCTCAACATACACGGTTAACACGAGTCTCATGTCATATATCATTTCGAAGCATTTTATCTAAGGAATCCAAACCTGTTGTAAAAATATGGGGGTCACCGTTTAGTTTTCTCACAAAATTGCAACAAATAGAAATATGAAATATTTACATTTTTGATGACATGTGCTGCCCCACCATGACTAATGCCCTTTTACTCAGGTGTAAACACAATATTCATACACTTTCTTCAAATATGACACTTGTTCCCATAATTATATGCTATGAGCTTTCATTTAAGCCCTTTTATGATGTTCTTACCATTAAAATATACTATTTATGACTTGAAACACCATATTTTCAAATTTTGGTTCTTTAGGAACTTTTTGACTGAGGGGCCAATTGACCCGGAAGTGGTTAGTGAGACCTAGAGACTTTTTGACGGAGTTATTGGACTTTGACCAAAATAACAACACCGTTTTAGCCAAAAATTGACCTTGTAAGCACTCTCATGCCTACAAATTTTGACGGATTCTCATGAAATTTATATCAAATGTTTATACCACTAATACCTTGGTCAAGTCTCGGTCGATATTTTTTGACGGGAGTTATGGAACTTTGTTGAAAATAATGACTCTGTCTTATCAAAAAATTCACCTTGTAAGTGCTCTCATGGCAACAAATTTTGACAGATTTTCATGAAAATAATACCAAATGTTAATTCCACTAATACCTAGGTCAAGTTGGAACATTTGCCATGTTTGATCCTTTTTGTATCCCCACATATTTAATTTTGGAGCTGCCCTGAATGTTTGAAAATATTTCAATTTCATATACAGTATACTAGTAAATTGCATGAGCGGCAGGGGACCCAGGAATTCTGTTCTTGTTTATGTTGCTCTTTCATTGGTGTTCACACATGGCTTACTGGTTTACATACCAAAAGTCTGAGTGATGCATGTATGGTGAAAACAAGTCAGTGGTCAAATGGTTAAAAGATCCTTGTAACTTATTACAACATTAATGGATTTGTCAAGATAAATAAAAATGGATATGAATAAAACTATTCAATCTCATAGTCATTAAAAAATTTATATTGGTGTATTTAAACTTTTTTTTATCAACTGACTTTTTAGTTTTATATATCATTTCTTATATCTTATAGGCAATGTTCAAAAGAAGGAAAGATGGCATACACAGGAAAAGTTGGCAAACAGAAGATGTCCAAGTCACGTGTGGAACCCTACCCACATGATATCATGTTCCCTATGCAACGATTAACCTTACAATCTGGGGAGTGTCAAAAACATCAATGTAATTGTACGAAAATCAAATTAGACTCACAAAATAAATTCAATTATGCAAACGCAGCTAAATCTCCAAGGCAAATAATAAGAGAATCTAAACTTAAATTACATCACTCTGAGAAAGACCGTAGTCAGGTTATTAGAGCAGCTAAGTTAAAACTGCACAAGTTAGACATGGGTATAGAAACACCTAGATTTTATAAGGATATGTCTAAACTTGTCAAACCATTGTTACAATCTAGTCATACAAGTAAAGATCATACAGTATTTGGCTCTGCAGCCATAAAGAAAAATGTGAAAGATTTTGCCAGCATTTCTTCTCTGCAGGAACGATCAACTGGTCAGCTGACTTCTGAACCTTATAATAAACACAGACAGAAGAAAAAATTGTGTAGAAATCCTGCACTGAAACATTCTGTTGCCAAATCTTGTCCTGAATCTGATCCTGTTAGCTGTTCTCAGCAGGCCAGACTAGATGATATGACTGTTAATGAATTGGCCTGTTATTTTGAGGACTTTGTGTACATACCGAAGAAAATGTCTACCATGGCTGAAATGATGTATACATGATAAAGTATTTGTATATTTTATCAGGTGCTAACTGCCGATTCAGTTCAGTTAAATTTTTTTGATTTAATTGTTTTTTTTTGTATATTAAATTGATGTTTGTTGCCCTAAAATCACTTTTGATGTTTTTTCATAATTGCATACTGTGGTATATATAATTATGTTGATATCACATAATTGCATACTGTTGTTATGTGGATGTTATTTTTACTGTGCATTTAAAATATCAGAAGTAATTAACATGTTTTTATGGCAGAAATCTTCAGGTAAATTTTCAGATATTGCATTATACTTTTATGCATTTTTTTCTCAGATATTTAAATTTTGATTAAAAAAAAACTATTTGAAACAGTTAAAAAAGAAGACAAGTTAAAGAAATTTGAATGAAAAGTTTTGTAACTGAAATTTTAGTCAATTACAGGCAGCAACATTTTGTAAAATAACATCCAGATCATTAACATTTTCTTTCTATTTATTATTTTTTCAGAAGAAAACTTCAGGGCATATTTGTTTTCTAATTCATTTTTTACTGATTGTTTACCATTTACTAGGTAAAGCAATAAAAATTTTCTGTACAGTATGGAGGTTAAGTAAATTTATTTTCCTCGGGTTAATTACAGAGGCATTATATTTGGTGATTCACTGTACATATAGAGTAGTGCTTGTTATCTGGTCATATATTTGTATATAGTATCATAATCATGTTCAAATTCTATTTATTGCAAAAATGTTTTTACTGAATTTTATGTGTTGATTTTTCTCCTGCCACTCATACAAACTGGAATTCGAATGTGTATATAACTGCTGAATTGATTTAAACAAACATGACATGAATGTCCTCTAGGAGATGCTTGAAGAGTGTTGTTACTTTGGTGCCAACCTGTTACAGAAGCAACATGCCGACAAAAGAAGTACATGTATATCCTATTTATGGATCAAGAGTATAGTCATACCCCTGTAAACAAAGCTTCTTGTCTGTCCCTACTAACCCCATAAGCCCAACTCCTCGTAAACCACCTGAAGGATATTGATGAAACTTTACACAAAGAATATGTGTGATGGAGCATAATTATTGTAATACACCATGGAGGGGATAATTTGACTTTGACTTTTTGAATCAGTGTCTATACAAAAGATGGATGAATTATCTTACGTCACCACCAACTGATGACCTCAATTGACCTCTATTCCAACCTCACACAGTCATGCATCAGTGATCATACCCATGCTAAAAGAATCTTTTAGAAAACCTGATAACTTCTTTCTGATCTCATAAAAATCTATGAATTCAATTGTCATTTTTGTTAGAAAGTTCATCAGTGTCCAGATGTAATATTGAATCACAGATGGATTTGCAATTCATGACATTTTCGTGAAAACAGATCTATTCTCACAAAATCATGTTTATTATTTTTATATGACTCCAAAAATTTGCAGTCGTATTATGGTATGGCCCAGTTGTTGTCGGCGTCCGTGGACAGTATAACTTTGGTCCTAGTGGACGGATCATTTTCAAATTTTGGTATGAGGTTTCTTGGGAGAAGCTTTAGCCCAGGTTTTAATTACAGGTTTCTGGCCCTGTCTTTTTCAGAAAAAGGGGCCAAAAGGTATTTTCGTGTCTGTGGACAGTATAACTTTGTTTCTAGTGGATGGATCATTCTGAAATTTTAATATGATGTTTCTTGGCACATGCCTAAGAACTGGTTATAATTTCATGTTGCTGGTCCCACCTGTTTCAGAAAAGGTGCCAAAAAGGGTTAAATCGGGTGTATTCACATATTTGACTGCAGAATCTTTATTATTTACCGCATTTTGATGAGGTTTCTTTCAGTGTGCTCCTAAGCCAATTTCCAATCTGGAGTATGTCAACAGATTTCAGGTGGCATGTACTGTTCATGCTCAAAAGGGGCAAATTTCAAAAATTTTATTTTTTCATATTTAGTCCGATTTTGATGCAATTTGCAATGGATTCCTTATGAAAAATTAATATGGTGCTGCACCATCAGATTTTTGATACCTTGTTTCCTTTCTGAACTATAAAGGGCCAACGGGCCAGAACTGCAAACATGCAGATAACCTAAAATAATTATTTTTCATCTGATTTAGATGGGATTTTTAGCCGAGTTGCGACGTAGTCGAACTCGGCTTATAATTCGATGAATGGTGTCTGGGCGTCCGGCTGTCCGGGCGTCAACTTTTGGTTTCCGCATGATATCTTGAGAACTGCATGTCATATTTAAATGAAACTTTGCACAGACATGAGTTATGATTGGAGGAAGATCCCTATAGATTTTGAGGTTTGTGCGACAAAGGTCAAGGTCACAAATTCTAAAAATAGAACAAAAATTTGACTCAATATCTCCAGAACCACATTACACATCCAAATGAAACTTTGCATAGACATGAGTTATGATTAGAGGAGGAACCCTATTGATTTTGAGGTCTGTGCAACAAAGGTCAATGTCACAACCTCTAAAAATGTAACAAAAATTAAACATTTCAATAAAGCCTAAAATCACATGGTTGGTATTATTTGATAACAAAAATAGCTAAAAAAATTGTAAAATAGTTTTTTATATTGCTAGAACATGTTAATTCATTTTTAATGTCTAACTATGTTCACCAGCACACTTTTTTGGGGTGTCAACAACTTAAAAATTAGATAGAATGAAAAGTCAGAATTAAAAAAAGGGAGGTAATTAATTTAATATGAAGAAGTGTTCAATATTACTAAAAGTTTTTTGCAATGTCCAGTAAAAATAAAATCTTAGATGAAAAAAAAAAAACATTTGTGTATTCTGATTTTTTGTAAATTATTGATTTCAGCAATACATATTACCTGAAGTATAAGGGGAACCCCTGCTCAAATTTTTTTTGAATGGTGGTCTGAAATGGGTTGTAATGGATAGTAAAATAAAATCTTAGATGAAAAAAAAAAACACTTGTGTATTCTGATTTTTTGTAAATTATTGATTTCAGCAATACATATTACCTGAAGTATAAGGGGAACCCCTGCTCAATCTTTTTTGAATGGTGGTCTGAAATGGGTTGTAATGGATAGTAAAATAAAATCTTAAATGAAAAAAAAACATTTGTGTATTCTGATTTTTTGTAAATTATTGATTTCAGCAATACATATTACCTGAAGTATAAGGGGAACCCCTGCTCAAATTTTTTTTGAATGGTGGTCTGAAATGGGTTGTAATGGCTAGTGGAGCTTTCAGTTGCAATGGAAACCAAACCAGAACACTGAATCTTTGAAAAAAAGGTGTTCTGCTACATATTTTCTGTCACAATATACTGTGGATGCACTTATTTTCGTGGGTTACAATTTTCGTGGTTTTGCTAAAATTCATTCATTCCTGGGTTCTTAAATTTGTGGTTTCAGACTTTCACCATTGAAAGGTTATGGGAATTTTGTATTTCGTTGGGTTTTTAATTTCGTGGTTAGAGTCAACCACGAAATCCACGAAAAATTGGCTCCCCACGAATAATAGTGCATTCACAGTAAATTAGATTATAAGGGGAACCCCTGCCAATTTTTTTTATGAAAGAGGGACTCGGAAGGGGAACCCCTGCCAATTTTTTTTATGAAAGAGGGACTCGGAATGTTTTGATTTCAGCAATACATATTACCTGGATTATAAGGGGGACCCCTGCCCAAATTTTTTTTGAATGGTGGTCTTAAATGTGTTTTAATGGATAGTGGAGCTTTCAGTTGCCATGGAAACCAATCCAGAAGATTGAAACTTAGAAAAAACAGTATTCTGCTACATATTTTTCTTCGCAATTTTAGATATTTGTATAAACTAGATTATAAGGGGAACCCCTGCCAAATCTTTATTTTGAAAGGGGGGCTTTTAATGTTTTAAAACTGATTTCAGCAATATGTATAACCTGGATTATAAGGGTAACCCCTGCCCAAATTTTTTTTGGATGGTGGTCTGAAATGGGTTGTAATGGATAGTGGAGCTTTTAGTTGCCATGGAAACCAAACCAGAATGCTGAATCTTTCAAAAAAAAATTCTGCTTCACAACTTCAGAAATATGTATAAACTAGATTATAAGGGGAACCCCTGCCATTTTTTTTTTTGAAAAGGGGGGGACTTGGAATGTTTTGATTTCAGCAATATATATGTAACCTGGATTATAAGGGGAACCCCTGCCCAAATTTTTTTGTGAGATGGTCTGAAGTAAGTTGCAATGGATAGTGGAGATTTTGGTTGCTATGTATACCAAACTAGAAAACTGAAATTATTAGAAAAAGGTATTCTGATACACACTTTCAATTTCAGCAATAATAAAACAAAAAACTAGATTTTAAGGGAGAACCCCTGCCCAAAGTTTTTTTTGGAAAGGAACTTGGAATGTTTTGACTTTTAGTCAAGTTAGGACAAAGTCAAACTTCCTCAAAAGTTCCATTATAAATCTCTGATTGAAATAAAAGAATTTATATGCTGATATGCAACTATTTGGCTTTCCGATGATGCACTTATGAAAATAACAAATGTTCGCAACTTGGCTTTCGCACCTTTGGTGCATTTTCTGATTTTTTTCTTTGGATTCCTCTACTTGTAAGCTTTCAGTAGTATGATAATGGATTTGGCATAGCTCTTTTCGTTTCCGAGCTACAAGGGGTCAAAGGGGCCAAAATTGAAAATTTTTGAAATATGTGAAATCTTTTGTTTTTCATCAGATTTTGATGGTATTTTTATACGACCGCAAAAAATTTGTGGTCATATAATGGTATTGCGCTGTTGTCGTCGACGTCATCATTGTCTGTAGACACTTTTGTTTTTGGTCAATAACTTTAGTTCCAGTTGATCAATCCTTATGAAATTTTAACACAATGTTCCTTGGCACAAAAGGAAGACTTTGATTGGTTTTGGATTTTGTGGCCCTCCCATTTTTAGTTCGCCTCAACGAAGTTGAGGGGGACTATTGGTGTACCCCCGGCGTCCTCGTCCGTGTCCGCGTCTACGTCTATGTCTACGTCCGCGTCCGCATTTGGGCATATATCTCTGCAACTATGAAGGGTAGGGTCATCAAACTTTGTGTGCAGATGCATCTTGGGCTATCTCACAGCCTCTAAGAAAATTAGGTCTCTTTGACCTATATTTTCCGCTTGACTGGCTTTCATTTAATTTTAGGTCCGAGTTGATATCTCAGTAACTGTACATGGAAGGATCATCTAACCTTGCATGTGCATGCATCTTTGGGGGTAGGTCAGCATCCAG
>MJUU01054342.1:152061-162291 GCA_002080025.1 Modiolus philippinarum | reverse complement strand
CAAAATTAGGTCACTTTGACCTATATTTTCCGCATGATTGACTTACATTCAAGTTTGCGTCCGAGTTCAGATTTAAGTAACTGTACATGGTAGGATCATCTAACCTTGCATGTGCATGCAACTATGGCAGTACGTCAGCATCCAGGCAAAATTAGGTCACTTTTCCGTTTATGTCGGAATTCAGGTCTCCATAACTGTACATGGTAAGATCATTTAGCCTTTGTATAAGGGATGGTAAATGAGCGCCCTGGCCAAATTGGGTTTCTGTGTCCATGTGCCATAACGAGGCGAACTTTGTAATCGTTGATTACCTATGTTTAAAAAAGTGGCCAAAAAGGGCAAAAATGGGTGTTTTCACAAAATTGGCTGTAGAATTTTTATTATTCATCTGATTTTGATGGGGTTTCTTTCAAGGTGCTCCTGAGGAAATTTCCAATCAGAGGCACATCGATGGATTGCACGTCCCATGTACCGTTCATGAGAAAAATGGGGCCCAAAAGGGGCTAATCACAAAAATTATATTTTTTTATTTCTAGTCCGATTTTGATGCAGTTTTTTTCAATGGATTCCTTATAAAAAATTAACATGGCTCTAAGCTATCAGATTTTTGATACCATGTTTCCTTTCGGAGCTATGAGGAGCCAAAAAGGTCCAAAATTGCAAATGTGCAGATTACGTAAAATTTTTATTTTTCATCAGATTTCGATGGAAATTTTTCTTTACATTCCTCTTGTCTTAAAGTTTCAGAAGTATGTTAACAGATTTTTCGTATCTCTTACGGTTTCCGAGCTCTGTGGGGTCAAAGAGGTCAAAATTGCAATTTTCATAAATATATAAAATCTTTATTTCTGATCCTATTTCGATGGGAATTTTTTCTTTGGATTCCTTTTGTTGTAAGCTGTCAGTAGTACTCAACAGATTTAGCATATCTCTTACAGATTCTGAGCTTTCAGGGATCAAAAGGGCTAATTTCTATGTTCCCTTGTTTGTGTCCAGTTGATCACTGTGTCATTCTCCTTATTGTGTCTATCTAGTAACAGTGTCAAGCTCTTTTCTGTGTCCACATTCACTTTATATTACACTTGTTCAAATTTCAGTGGTTGACATGCTGCTCCGCGTAGCCCTTTATTTTCATTGGATTTCTCTTGAAGTAAGCTTTCAGTTGGTAGTCAACAGATTTTGCATAGCTCTTATCTTTTTTTATCCATAAGTGATCAAAAGGGTTGATTTTTCTCCCTAGTTTGTGTCCAGCTAATAACTGTGTCAAGCTTCTTTTTGTGTCCATCTAATTATTGTGTCAAACTCTTATTTACTGTGTCCACATTCACTTTAAATTACACTTGTTCAAATTTCAGTGGTCAACATGCTGCGGTCGTATCATGCAGCGCTCGGCGTAGCTCTTTATTTTTGTTTGTTTGTTTAACCTTCATCACTAGTTCAATGAATGAAAAGTATTGCTGTTCCACGTGGGCTGTTCAATTATACTTGTTTTTGGTCATTTTGCATTCTGCATACAAAAGGTAATGGCAGTATAATAGCTTCTTACATGACAGCAGATCAAAGATAGGTATGTCTTTCATGAAGACGAAAAATTTCTTACATGAGTGAAAGATATACAGATCTTTGATTTTGATCAAATGTAAGTACCTATTTCTTCCATAAAATATGATTTTCAATGTACCGAAACCTTTAATGGAGAGGCAAAGTCCCGCCCCTTTTAACTTACTTTCAACTGAGAAGTGTTTTGTGAAGTTGCATGGATGCTACCGTTGATTCATAAAAATGAATAGTTCTGATTGGCCATTGACCGAGTTGAAACGAGTGCATGTGACTTCGTCTCAACTCGGTTGTCTCAAACTGGAAATGACCATTTATGGAAATGTTAAGTCTCACATAAAACAAAAAAGTAGTAGTAGTCCTGAAGTGCTAAGTTGGTGAATACACATATTTATGTCAAGGATATGTAGTCTGAAACAGACTGCATTTTGCAATTGTCGGGTTAGCACAGTCTTGGGTTTTGCATGTTGCCATTGATCAAATTTTCGTCATATAAAACTGGAAGATAAATGTAATTTGACAGTTTTTGCAATGCACATCAGTCTTTTTTATCCCCTCGCCCAACGAAGTTGGGGAGGGGATATAGCGTTTCGTCTGTCCATCCGTTTGTCCGTCCGTTCAAACTTAAGACCATATATCTTTTGAATAACAAGTCGTAGATGGACAATGTTTTGTCCATGGATGCATCTTGAAGAGAACTTGAGGTTGATATATAGAATAGGTGGATTTGACCTACATTTCATGCATGAGTGACTTTAGGTTAAAGTTTTTGTAAGAGTCCAGATCTTGGATATTACAACTCTAAGAGGAATAATATTTTGGATGTAGATGCGTCTTGGAAAGTAATGAAGCTCCAGGTAAAAATTAGGTCACTTTGACCTACATTTCATGCATGAGTGACTTACCGGTAGGTTAAAGATTTTGTAAGAGTCCAGATCTAGGATACTACAACTTGTAGAGGAATAATATTTTATATGTAGATGCATCTTATAAAGTTAGGAAGCTCCAGATAAACATTTAGGTCACTTTGACCTACATTTCATGCATGAATGACTTTGGTTAAAGTTTTTGTAAGAGTCCAGATCTGGGATACTACAGCTCATAGAGGAATAATATTTTGTATGTAGAGGTGTCTTGTAAAGTTAGGAAGCTCCAGATGAAAATTGAGTCACTTTGACCTAAAATTCATGCACGAGTGACTTAAGTTAAAGTTTGTGTTACAGCTTGGATTTAAGATACTACAACTCGTAGAAGAATAATATTTTGTATGTAGATGCATCTTGTAAAGTTATAAAGCTCCAGATAAAAATTAGGTCAGTTTGACCTTCATTTCGTGCATGAGTGACTTAGGATAAAGTTTGTGTTACAGTCTAGATTTTAGATACTACAACTTGCAGAAGATTAATCTTATATCAGTAGATGCATATATGCTTTAGGTATGAGGCTCCTGATTGAAATAAGGTCACTACATTTCTTGCATGACTGGCTCAGATTTAAGTAACAAGCCAGATCTTGAATGGTACAACTTCCTTGAGTGCTTATAATACTAGACAAACATTCAATAAACGGGCGAGGGGATTAGCTGTCGTTTCCGACTGCCCCTTCTCTTGTTCAGTTACATATAAAGGTATATCAGAGAGAACAAAGATTCACTGTTACACAGAGACACCGTATCAATGCCATTGTGTTCCTCATACAATTTATTATATGCATAACCAAAAGTGTGTGCTGATCAGGTCTTGTCAGCTTTTTAGCTTACCTGGCTGAATCAAGGTGGAGCTTTTGCCATCACTTTGGGTCCAGCATCCACCCGTCCATCATAAACATTTCCTTTCAACAACTTCATCTTGAGAACCACTGAATGTTTTTGATCCAAACTTGACATGAATGATACTTATGTGGTGCTGACATTCAGATTCTTTCCTCGAAAAAACAACTTGGCTTATTAGAGCAAACTTAATCACAATGTATCCTAGATGGTTCCAGTCAAAACAGATGTCTTTCAAGTCTTCACCCAATCCAAATTGTCTACCAAAGGGGAACATTGTTTAATATTGGAGTATATTCACTGATCTCTTCTGAAACCATTTTAAACTTTGACACAAGTCCTCTAAAGTTGTGCCACATGCTTCTTTGCCTATTATTTACCTTGAACGTTCTTGTTATTATATTTCATCAACTATCTCGTTCAGATTCAAGGATAAAAAATCTGGTAATGGGAAATAACTTCAATATGGGTCTGCAGCAAAAAGAAGCATTTAACAACATGTAAAACATGATTCCTGTACAAGATATCCCCCTCCCAAGAATCATATATGGTTTTTTAGCTCACCTCATGAACCGCGTCCGGTTAGGAAGAATGGTTAAGGTCCATTCCTGCTTACTGACATGCCTGACATCAACCATATTGGTGCCCCTGACGACTGGAATGCTTCAGATGCTGTCTCTGACCTACATTTTATGCATGAGTGACTTGGTTAGGTAGAATGGTTAAAGTCCATTCCCCCTTACTGACATGGCCAACATCAACCATATTGGTATGTATGATGCATTTTGGGATGACAACAACAATGCATGCTTCTTATGCTGTCCCTTACCTACATTTTATGCATGAGCGACTTGGTTAGGTTGAATGGTTGAAGTCCATTCCTGCTTACTGACATGGCCCACATCAACCATATTGGTATGTATGATGCAATTTGGGATGACACCAACAATGTATGCTTCGGATGCAGTCTGTAAACTACAATTTATGCATGACTGAATCTGTTATAAAGAATGATTATAGTCCATTCCTGTTTACTGACATGTGCAGCATGTGACAATGCTGCGCAACGAGGCGAGCTTAGCAGGCTGTGGCTGCTTTCTATGTTTGTCTGTCTGTTTGTCCACAAAAACTTGAACATTGTGTATAGACAATAACAGTAGATTGACTTGACATAAATGCAATATAAGGGTGAGGCTTAGAAACACCGGAAAATGCGACCCTTTGGCAAGCATTTTCACTATTTTGAGTCAAATCCTTATATAGAGTTTATGTTAAGACAAGTCAATGTAATGTTATTGTGTTTACACTGCAACATTAGGGTAGATAGACACTGTTGCTCTGCGCAATTCAATTGCGCATTTAAAAAATAAAGAGTCGGATACGGGATAGGACTGAGTTTTGGGCCGGAACAGTAATTTGACAGCTTTTCCTTTGTGACGTCATAATTGACTGACACATGTGAAACGTCATATTTTGTCCACTTTATTGCGAATTACCCTCTCTTACCCTTCTTTTCCAATGGCAGTCAGAATTTCCCATCCCATGACCCTTTCCATACCCCAAAGTGATTATTTATTTTAATAACAAACATGTTCTCGTCTTGATATAGCTGAAATATTGCTCAGTAGACGTTAAACAATATTCAATCAATCAATCAATCCATATTTTCTCTTTGCATTCTTTGTAATTTTAGGCTAAAAATGGCTAAAAATGAGTAATCTTTGACCTCAATTCTAGAAATAACAAGCATGGTGACCCATAGCTTTTATTACAGATTTGGGTTGGTAGGATTTGATCTTCAATTGAGCCAACTTATAACAAAATCTCATGGATTTGAATATAAGTGTCTATCTACCTTAACACAGCGAATTTTACATAAAATTTATTGGTAAAAATGATGAGTTCAAAAGTGAAGCGGACGTCATTAGCTTAAGATGAATCCATGTTATGGAACAATCTCTACGGAAAAACATTGAATTTATTGAGAAAGTGTCATATGGTCAGTGAGTGTATATCACTTATGTTTATACAGTCAATGTAGTTTACTTATTCAAATAGAGAGGTTGCAGTATAAATATCTTTTGAATGGTAAAAGACAGGAGTTTCATATTTTGCATTGTGTTTCTTAAAACACAACTTGTTTTTAGGGTTTAAAGTTAAACTTTGTTATGTTCTGGCAGCCATTCCGTTTTCTTTTAGCTCATCTAGCTATGCAAGGATAAGCTTTTGTCATCCCTAGTCTCTTGACTCTTCTCCTCTGAAACCACTGGGCCCCTTCAGGGATTTGGATTTTGCAAATTCATACCTCATCTTATATGGCCTGTAGCAGGGAAGATAGTTTAACATCGGTACCCTTTGTAAAATGCATTCAAAGATCATCTCTTCTGAAACTATTGGAACCAAACATGATCACAATAGTCCTGGGATGATCTTCAAAGTTTGTGATTTTTATGTTTGTACCTTTTCCAAGAAAGCAGCCAGCACGGAACATCGTTTAACACAGGACAATATTGGAAATGCATTTCTGAAACCACTGATCCAATCGGAACCAACTTTAGTCATAGTAGTCCATGGGTGGTCTTTTTCAAAGTTTGTGACTTTTATGTTCAGACCTGATCCTATATGGCCACCAGCTGCAGATGGCAGCCAGCATGGAACATTGTTTAACACAGGACAATATTGGAAATTCATTTCTGAAACCATGAGAATATAGATTACAAAGGACCCTATGCGATTAATACATTCAGGAGACTTATTGGAAACCTATGGTCACACTTGTATAAGGATGGCCCCCTATACAAATTGTGTTGATAATGTTCATGCCTCATCCAAGGTGGAAGCCAGTAGCATCTCAACTTGAGTTGCTGCTGGGATATCAATAAGCCATGTCCAGATGAGTGATACAGGCTATACGGAGCCTATAATATTATAGATCAGACCAATAGGTGGTTCTTTTCAGGCTCTTTCATGCAACATCCCTGCAAAGTTTGCTTCTGTCTACTGATATAACTTGAGAGAAGTTCATCAAAATATAATTGACTTTAAAAAAATTCTTTTAAGGCTATGATGGACATATTTAATTTTATCTGCATGGAACAGATGCCTACCATTTGATACTGTGTTCAGACTGCTAGTGCTTCTTTTTGTGGCATTTTTCTCCACTTGTGTTGCATCTAAATTGCAACATTTTTGAGTTTTTGATTCTAAAATTTTCCCATTTTCTGTCTTTTTGCTTTGGTATTTGTTATCAATATATTTTACTTACCTAGACCAAATGAATAAAATATATATTTTTGAACACTACTGCTTGCTTGAGTAAAATTGGCTTTGTGGTTTCCGAAGTTTTAGGGAGATGCAACAGATGATTAAAAGGTGCTGACAATGGGTCAGATTGGTCCTTGCTTTAGTGAGATATAAACTAGAGCATGTCTACAATGGCAATGTCGGAAGATCCCAGCAATATCTGAGATAAGAGTGGATTCAAATTCTGTTTGACACACTTCTGTGTTTCAACAGTTATTTGCTGGAGACAGGGATTTCTTGAAGTTTTACCAAACCATATCATTTGTAAGCTTCATACTAAAATATCAAATTATTGCCACTGATGCAAGTCGAGAAATCTTGACTAAATTTGCTTTATTGTTATAAAAACAAAGTATCTGCAAACAAGAAGTAGTGAAGTTAGAAACCTGAAAACCCTTAAACAATACAACTTATCAATTTCAAACTTCAAACCAAATTTAAAATCATTTACTCCAGTACAAGCCAAGAAATCTGTTCAGTTAAAAACTGAAGAATCGGCACAGAAAGCAGTCATGTGGCAAACCTGAAAATTGTATGCTTTCATGATACAACTGGTCATTTCTAAGCTTCAGTCTTAATTTCAAATCATTCCACCGATACAAGCCAAGAAATCTTTGACATAAATCTGGTTTATAATTAAAAATCAAAATATGGGTTAACAGGAAGTAGTCGCACCACAAACCTGAAACTTGCTTACCCAATACAAAACATCATTTCCAGGATGCAGACCAAATTTTGAAGCATTCCAACTGATACAAGCCAAAAAATCTTTGACAAATTTTGGTTTCTAAAACAAAGTATCAGTAAACAGGAAGTAGTTGTGCAAGAAACTGAAAATTGCTTGCACAATACACCTAATTAATTCCAGCTGCAGACTAAATTTAAATTCATCCCATAGATGCAAGCCAAGAAATCTTGAACGAATATTTTGATTCTAGCTAAGAAAAAATTCGTAAAGGTTCCTCTGAACCATGTGTCTCGCCTGCTCAGTAAAGTATCATTATAATTAGGACAATACTAAAGTTTATATATTTTCAGTATTCAAAAAAAATAACTGGTCTTAAACAGTTTCAGGAAATTTACCAAAATTGGAATCAAATATTTTTGCAATTCAGGTATTGAAAATGACTGTTTTCACCAAAATGTATTTAAAATGGTATGGTTGCTAGGCAGAATTCCAAAAAATAACAGATCTTGAAGAGTTTTGGGAAATTTACCAAAATTGGAATCAAATATTTTTGCAATTCCAGTATTGAAAATTACTGTTTTCATCAACATATTTTAAAAAAAAGTATGGTTGCTAGGTAGAATTCCAAAAATTATTTGGTCTAAGAGAGTTCCAGGAAAATTACCAAAAATCGAAATCAATAATTTTTTGCAATTTTATTCATTAAAATGTTTGTTTATTTCAAATTAAAGAATTTAAAAAAATTGCATGTCTTGGACAGTTTCAGGTAATTTACCAATGTTGGAACCCCGTTTTTTATTAGCTCACCTGGCCTAAAAGGCCATGTGAGCTTTTGCCATCACTATGCGTCCGTCGTCCGTCTGTCGTCCATCTGTCGTCCGTCTGTCAACAATTTCAAAAATCTTCTCCTCTGAAACTGCTTGACCAAATGACACCAAACTTGGCCTGAATCATCACTAGGGTATGGCTCCTCAAAATTGTGTTCAATAAGTTCCGCAGTCAAACAACATGGCCGCCGTTGCTAAAAATAGAACATAGGGGGTAAATTGCAGTTTTTTGCCAAAAACTCAAAAACTGTTACAGATATCAAAAATCTGACATGGGGATAAAAATGATCAGCATGGCAAGATCTACCCGCCCTGTAATTTTGAAGAAAATCTGAAAACCCGTCTTGGAGTTATTGCCCTTTTTCCGTAAAATTTTCAAACTTTTAATTTATTTTATTTTTTATTTGAAAAACTATAACAGATACAGGTC
Organism: Modiolus philippinarum; assembly: GCA_002080025.1. Taxonomy (NCBI): domain Eukaryota; kingdom Metazoa; phylum Mollusca; class Bivalvia; order Mytilida; family Modiolidae; genus Modiolus; species Modiolus philippinarum. Next base: position 153,718 of record MJUU01054342.1, on the reverse strand, counting down.
AACTTTAAATTGCAAAAATGTTCAGCATTTCAAGATCTACCCACCCTGAAATTTTGAAGAAAATCCAAAACCCCTTGTAGGAGTTATTGCCCTTTTTTGACCGAATTTTTAAAAATTTTGTATTTTTTGTCTTTTATTTCCAAAACTATACAAGATGAAGGTTAAGTGTAATATTATGAAATGTTTGCCATGCTGTGGCAAATTCAAAACTGGTGTTGAAAATAGTTTGTTGACCTCAATTTTCAAAATGGCTGCCAAAAAAGGGCGGGAAAATTCAACATTGTCGGATTTCAATGAAATTTAGTTTCCAAATAGATATTGATGTTGCGACTTCAAAACCGGTGTTGAAAATTGTTCATTGACCTCCATTTTCAAAATGGCCGCCAAAAAAGGCGGGAAAATTCAACATTGTGTGATTTCAATGAAATGTTAGAAATTGTTTGTTGACTGCCATTTTCAAAATGGCTGCCAAAAAAGGCGGGAAAATTCAACATTGTCTGATTTCAATGAAATTTGGTTTCCAAATAGATATTGATGTTGTGACTTCAAAACCGGTGTTGAAAAATGTTCATTGACTGCCATTTTCAAAATGGTGTCTGCTAAACTGGTCTCAAAAGTGGTCCTTAGTAAGAATGTTTTTGTCAAAAAAGCCCAACAAAGATATATAGTTAAACATAATCAGACTTCAAGTTCAAGATATTGGTTGTATTTGAGCTACCAAAGTTGGAGAGACTGAAGTTCAACTGTATAACTTACAATGTAAGCTGGATTGTGGAAAATTAAAACCAGGTGAGCGATACAGGCTCCTGGGAGCCTCTGGTTTCTTATACGTTCAAAATTATGCTTGGTATCAAAGAATTGCCTTATTTTCTAAATTATATGCAAAAATTTCAAAAATTATTGGTCTTCGATGTTTTAAGGAAATTTACCAAAATTGGAACCAGAATGAAAATTCCAACAGCTTGTTGCATATTTGCACACTTCATGCAGCAATGTTCAATTTCAATGAAATTCTGTTGAGACACAAACACTTAATTCACTTTCTAAATAACTTTAACTGTGGATTAACATTGAAATTTTTACCAAATACGTAAAAAAACAACAACAAAAATTTTCCAATTTTTTCAACTGGAGACAATTTTCTGACCATCATCTAACTTCTGACCTCTTTTCAATAAATTCCAAAGAGATTTAATAACTTTATTCAACTTCTTACAAAGCATGTTAGCATTCAATTTTTTTTACAAAAAAAAAGTCCAAATCCCGAAAAAATACGGAAAAATGAAAAAAAAAAATCAAAATTTTCATCTGGGGTTAATTTTTGGAACATTTTCTAGCTTCTGACCAGTTTTTATGATATTCCAATAAGATTTAATAACTTTATTCAATGTTTAAAAAAATTTACTTTCTGGGTTAACATTTCATTTTTTGAGCAAAAAACTATGTTCAAATACAGAAAAAATATGGAAAAACCACCAAAAAAAATTTCCATTTTTTTAGCTGGAGGTAATTTTCTTACCATTATCTAGCTTCTGTCCAATTTTGACACAATTATTTAAGATTAAATGACTATTCAACTTAAGAAAAACTTCTTGCAATTGTCGACGCCGACGATGACGGAATTTGGATCACTATGTCTCGCTTCTGTGACTTTTGT
>MJUU01054342.1:138276-152051 GCA_002080025.1 Modiolus philippinarum | reverse complement strand
TTTTTGTCAAAAAAGCCCAACAAAGATATATAGTTAAACATAATCAATGAAATTTGGTTTCCAAATAGGTATTGATGTGGCAACTTCAAAACTGATGTTAGAAATTGTTCGTTGCCTGCCATTTTCAAAATGGCCACAAAATAAGGCTGGAAAATTCAACCTTGTCCGACTTCAATAAAATTTGGTTTCCAAATAGATATTGATGTTGCGACTTTATGGTGTTAAAAATTGTCGTTGATCTCCATTTACAAAATGATGTCTGCTAAACTGGTCTCAAAAGTGGTCCTTAGTAAGAATGTTTTTGTCAAAAAAGCCCAACAAAGATATATAGTTAAACATAATCAGACTTCAAGTTCAAGATATTGGTTGTATTTGAGCTACCAAAGTTGGAGAGACTGAAGTTCAACTGTATAACTTACAATGTAAGCTGGATTGTGGAAAATTAAAACCAGGTGAGCGATACAGGCTCCTGGGAGCCTCTGGTTTCTTATACGTTCAAAATTATGCTTGGTATCAAAGAATTGCCTTATTTTCTAAATTATATGCAAAAATTTCAAAAATTATTGGTCTTCGATGTTTTAAGGAAATTTACCAAAATTGGAACCAGAATGAAAATTCCAACAGCTTGTTGCATATTTGCACACTTCATGCAGCAATGTTCAATTTCAATGAAATTCTGTTGAGACACAAACACTTAATTCACTTTCTAAATAACTTTAACTGTGGATTAACATTGAAATTTTTACCAAATACGTAAAAAAACAACAACAAAAATTTTCCAATTTTTTCAACTGGAGACAATTTTCTGACCATCATCTAACTTCTGACCTCTTTTCAATAAATTCCAAAGAGATTTAATAACTTTATTCAACTTCTTACAAAGCATGTTAGCATTCAATTTTTTTTACAAAAAAAAAGTCCAAATCCCGAAAAAATACGGAAAAATGAAAAAAAAAAATCAAAATTTTCATCTGGGGTTAATTTTTGGAACATTTTCTAGCTTCTGACCAGTTTTTATGATATTCCAATAAGATTTAATAACTTTATTCAATGTTTAAAAAAATTTACTTTCTGGGTTAACATTTCATTTTTTGAGCAAAAAACTATGTTCAAATACAGAAAAAATATGGAAAAACCACCAAAAAAAATTTCCATTTTTTTAGCTGGAGGTAATTTTCTTACCATTATCTAGCTTCTGTCCAATTTTGACACAATTATTTAAGATTAAATGACTATTCAACTTAAGAAAAACTTCTTGCAATTGTCGACGCCGACGATGACGGAATTTGGATCACTATGTCTCGCTTCTGTGACTTTTGTCGCAGGCAAGACAAAAAAAAATCATTGTATATCAATCAATGCAAACAGGAAGTGGGTGCCTGACAAACTTGAATTCATTATTTCCAAGCTTCAGACCAAGTTTCAAATCATTCCCATTTATACAAGCAAAGAAATCTTTGATGGAAAAAACAACTGATGGACTTAGAGACAGATGGACAGACAGACAAGGTGAAAAATCTAAGGGACCCCAATCTTGATTAAAATTTATTTCAACACAAAACTGACAATTTCTGATTTTAATTAAAACAATACTGAATCTGACAACAATATGCAGCATTGAATGCAAAGTTTTTGCCAAGAGACATATCACATGTGTATAAAATTTTGTTCCATTTGGAAACTGATAACCACCTTCATGAATGAGAATCCACCACCTGATGTTGGTTTTTCTTCGTTATCTTGAAGTGAATTTTTCACCAAGCATTAGATAAGCTTTTGTTTGTTAATAAGGGAGATAATTCAACAATAAAAATGCCAATTGCACTTTATTTTAACCAGAAGATGATGCACCTTCCTCTGTTTTAGATTTGGACTTCAGTACCTGTAAATAAATAATAATAACCATTAAAATACAAACAAAATAATCTTCCTTCACCAATGACATGTTTTATAAATGTCATCTATAATACAAACAATTTACCGAAGCTTAAACTACCAATTATTACTTGTTTTACTAAATAAAGTAAGTTTACATGCAAAGTTGTTTAATGTTCTGTGGAAAAAGTCCTGTCATTTAAGCATCGATTTTGATTAGAATAGAGATAACCAAACTGTATTTTAGGATCTTCAGGGGGTAAATCTTAAGATTTTACTGTTGCAAATATTCGTTTTCCTGCTCCATTATTGCGTCGCTGGAAAACTCCTAAAATACAGTATGGTTATCTCTTAATTTCAAGTACCAAGATTTTATTGATAAGTGGTGAAAGTAAGTTTTACCGACAAGTTTACATTGTTCTGTAGATATAACAAGAGCTGTCACCGAATGGCAGCCAGTTATACCCCCCCCCCCTCATTGAATCCTGTATCAATATGGCAAGTGCAAAATTACGTGTGTGTGGACACAATACAGGTGTGGACACAGTACATGTGTGGACGCAATACAAGCATTTACACAGCTGCAGAGAAAAAAAGTGTGACCAAAAAGTCCAATTTGGGAAATGCAAAGGAAAAACGCACAACAAACTGGTTAATAGGAAGTGATGATTCTATATAGCTGAAAAGGGGAGACACAGTATAAGGCCTCATACTGAAGCACCATACCAAATATCAAGTGGCTTTCATGTGCAGTTGTTGAGAAAAGTGTGACGAAAAAGTCCAATTTTGAAAATGAAAAGTAAAAACGCACAAATCGGTAAACAGGAAGTGGTGATTCAATATGGCTGAAAAGGGGAGACACAGTAAAGGACCTCATGATAGAGCACCATACCAAATATCAAGTGGTTGTCATGTGCAGTTGCTGAGAAAAGGTGTAACGAAAAAGTCCTATACTGAAAATGAAAAGTAAAAAACGCACAAAGTCGATAAACAGGAAGTGGTGATTCGATATGGCTGAAAGGGGCAGACACAGTACAAGACCTCATACTGAAGCACCATACCAAATATCAAGTGGCTGTCATGCGCAGTTGTTGAGAAAAGTGTGAAGAAAAAGTCCAATTTTGAAAATGAAAAGTAAAAAAAACGCACAAAGTCAGTAAACAGGAAGTGATGATCCAATATGGCTGAAAAGGGGAGACGCAGTATAGAACCTCATACTAAAGTAGTATACCAAATATCAAGTGACTGTCATGTGCAGTTGCTGAGAAAAGTGTGACGAAAAAGTCCTATATTGAAAATGAAAAGAAAAAACGCACAAAGTCGGTAAACAGGAAGTGATGATTCGATATGGCCAAAAAGAAAGGCGCAGTATAGGACCCCATACTGAAGCAACATACCAAATATCAAGTGGCTGTGAAAAATGCGCCGAAAATATTTGTGATGGACGGAATGACGGACGGACGGACAGAGGTAAAACAGTATACCCCCTTCCTTCGGAGCGGGGGTATAATAAGTTCCTAAATAAATTAAGTTTTTTTCTATACTTTATTGTTCATTGGATAAAGTTTTTACATCAATTTTTTTAATTTTGGGGATGAGGCAAGTTCCTCAATAAAGTAAGTTTTTATATAAAGTTGTTTTTTTTTTTTGTTCTGCAGATAAAACAAGTTTCTCAATACAAAAAGTTTTGTATGAAGTTTTATTATTTTGGGGATGAGGCAATTTCCTCAATAAAGTAAGCTTTTATATATATATAAAGTCTTTATTGTCCTGCAGATAAAACAAGTTTCTCAATAAAGTAAGTTTTGTATCAAGTTTTATCACATATTTATGCACAATTCCTAGGCTTTTGCATATGCGATAACTGTAATGTTTGTCCATCCATATCACTGCCTGGCCAAATAACCGGTTATCATGCCCTGGTGCACACAAATTGATGACGTCATAGTAGTGTGACATTTATAAATATACCTCATCATGTGTTTATGTTTGACAACGGATTCAACAGAAACTGGAAATGCTCATTTATTTCATTAATTTAAAGACCGTGTCAAACATAAAAGCTGGAAAACAGACTCGCCACAAAAAAAGTTATCACAGAGCAGCAGGCTCCACTCATAAATTTTCACTTTCTGATACGTGCAAAATATACCCTTAAAACGTAGACTTTGGAGGAATGTTTTTTTTTCTCTCTTTGATGTTGAAATTTAGGATTGCTTGTTCAAAACATGATAAATAGCCAGATAATTTTCCACATTGTCCATGGTATCATTTCCTTCGGAAAATATTTTTATGAAATCCAAATCAAAATACTGTATTCATTGTTTTTAAAGATGCCATTTAATTGTGCTTTTTAATTATTATTTATGAATTCTACATTAAATATGTGATAAACAGATTATAACATGTCCTTTTCCATATCAGCCCTGGTATCATCCCTCGATCAGCCCTCGGCTTGCGCCTCGAGGCCTATATGACAGTCTCGGGATGAGACTATATCTATATCTATATTCTATATAATCTATATTTATTATTTTGTGTATGAGGCAAGTTCCTATATGAGGCAAGTTCCTAAATGAAGTATTTTGTGGATGATTTAAGTTCCTCAGTAAATTAAATTTTTATATGAAGTTTTATTGTTCAGTGGCTAAAGTAAGTTTTCTATTGAGTTTTATTCTTTTGTGGAAGAGGCAAGTCCCTCGATGTTTTCATATAAAGTTTTTATTTTTCTGTGAATAAAGTAAGTTTTACCACCAAGTACTAAAGCACCCCTTGACCCATCTTTCAATATTACCTATTGTCATTTTCTCTTCTTTCAAGATTGTTGTCATGGAGTTAGTACACATGTAGTCTACCTGTATTGGGTTTATTCATATATGTATTATACTACAGAGAAACAGGACAAAGAAAAGGGAGGTTTGGGTACCCATAAACTAGTTTAACCCTACTGTAGCTTTTGGTAGTGCCAGTATCAAGTCCGGTTGTCCAGAGTTCCTATTTGTTTATGTTTGTTTTTTGTCTTATTTGTGTTTTTCCTATAAAGTTCCCTGGATGATTGTAGCATGTGATTGTAATTTTCATCCATTGCAGGTGTTTCTTGTTACCCCTTTGTAAAGCAAGTATTATACTGTGAAAGTACTATTGTTCGTGGGGTTCCAATTTTCGTTGATTTAGTGGTTCGATGAAACCACGAAATTAAGTTCCCAACGAAATGCATTTTCCCTTTAAGTTTAAATGCAAGGAACAGGAAACCAGGCATTTAAGTACCCACCAAATAGTGATATTTATGAAAACCACAAAAATTGATGTCCATGAATAAAAGTACTTCCAAAGTAACCTAAAACTGATTTTTTTTTTGCTCCAGTAAATCTTTTTACAAGTAGTTTCAAATTATTGTGCAGATATTGTTCTTGGTTAATGCAAATGCTCAAAATGATAAAAAATAATTCATGGAGTTACCGGTAATTATAAAACACTACAGGAAGATAACTTGTGAAAGTAAGGGCTGTTCCAGAGAAATTGACATGGGGTCTTTTAAGGTAGCACAACAGTCTTCTTAAGAAAATTGTCAGTCCCTGACTTTGAAAGCCTGTAACTTTGTTATGAGTATAGATACAAAGACAAATGAGGTATGTAATAAAAGGTAAATGATTAAATTGACTCTTAATGCTTATTTCAAGAGTATTCCTTTTATGTATTAATATCAAAATTTCCATATTTGGCGAAAATTTTAACTCAAAGAAATTTTGCTTTTTCAAAATTTAATATTTATTTATTTTCAAACCAGACCCTATATCAAAAATCTGAGACACGGTTTTGTTGCATTTAAATGGTTCTTTCAGATAAAACAAACAGAATCCAGCTATCTCTAAAGATGTAAAAGTTATTTTCATTTTAAAAATATTGTATCAAAAACTCAAATTTTTGCCAAATATGGAAATTTTGACATTAATACATAAAAGGAATACTCTTTCAATGAGCATCGAAAGATAATTTTGTCATTTTTCTTTTGTTGATACCTCATTTGTTATTGTATCTTATAGTCATTCAAAGTTGGGGGCTGACAATATTCTTCCAAACACTGTTGTGCTACCTTAAGGCACTTTTTATTTACCTCTACCACCAATAGAATTCCTCTCCATTTGAACCATACACAACAACCACCCACAGAAATTTATATAAAGTGCCTTCAAAGGGACCAAGCTCAACATTTCTGGAACAGCCCTCAGGTTATAGTGTAATTATATGACGATAAATGCGGAGCTATCATTTTCTGGCATAAATTGAGTGGGTACATGTACACACAATTTCCCGGCAGAAACACTCAATTTTGACTAAATTAGGTGGCAAATTTTAGGATGAGATTACCTCTTCAACTAGTCCAGCAGCAATAGTGTGACCACTGTATCTCAACATAAACCTTCCAAGGTCTTTGTAATCTTTATATAGTTCTAAACAAATAGGTCTGTCAAACTCCAACTCAACTACAGCACTCATATTCTTCAACAGACATCTGAAAAATAACATGAAATATCAAATTGACTATTTTTGTAGACAATTCTGATATTCACTGTATCTGTTCACATATAGGTGACTGTTAATTATAACCACAAGATGGAGATTTTTATTGCTATAGTAATGTCATATTTGATGTCTAAACTAATAAACAGCTGCGCCAAGAGCACTTGATAAGCCGTCCCCAATTTAAAGCAAACTGATGAAATGAGTCTCTTCAAATTAAAAACTCCATCTGATCAAACTTGACAATAGAGGCAGGGCTGGTTTCAAGAAAAATGATCAAAGTGTTATCTAGTTAGAGTAGGATGTGTGGGCAGAAATTTAACTTCATACTTTCTTGAAATAATCAAAGTCCAATATTACTCTGGAATGAAATATCCATCAACAAAATAAAACCATAGGGAGTTTTCTTCCATCATACCCAGCAATCCTGCAAATGAACTAAGATTTCTATAGTTAGAGTACGCATGGAAGGAAATTGCAATTTCATTTTTTTTTTAAATAATCAAAGTCCCATAACACTTCTATGAAATATCCACCAACAAAATAAAATGATAGGGAGCTTTATTCCACCATACCCATAATATGTTGAATATTACTTATACCTTACAATGAGAGGAATGCAAGGAATAAATTCCCATCAAAGTCTGATGAGAAATCAAGATTTCACATATTTCTAATAATTGCAATTTTGGCCCCTTTGACCCCTTGTAGCCCGGAAATGGTAAGAGCTACCTCAAATCTGTTGACACACTGCTGAAAGCTTGCATTGAGAGGAATCCAAAGAAAAAATCCTATCAAAATCTGATCTAAAATAAAAGATTTCACATATTTCTAAAAATTGAAATTCTGGCCCCTTTGACCCCTAATAGCTCAGAAACGGAAAGAGCTACGCCAAATCTGTTGACAATTTACTGAAAGCTTTCAATGAGAGGAATTTAAAGAAAAAAATCCCATTGAAATCAGATGAAAAAAATAAATTGGGTAATCTGTATGTTTGCAATTTTGGTCCCATTGGGCCCCTCATAGCTGAAAAGGAGCAAGTTATCAAAAATCTGGTGGTGCAGCACTAGTTAATTTTTCATAAGGAACATAGAATTGTGACCCGGGCTTAAGCATGTGCCAAGAAACATCATACTAAAATTTGAAAAAGATCTGTACACTGGAACCAAAGTTATGCTGTCTACAGACACGAAAATACCCAATTTTACCCATTTTTGGCCCCTTTTTCTGAAATGGGTGGGGCCACAAACATAAAATTAAAACCTGGGCTTAACCTTATGCCAAGAAACCTCATACTGAAATTTGAAGAAGATCCGTTAACTATAAACAAAGTTATGCTGGCCACAGACGCCGACGCTGACAACTGTGCCATACCATAATACGACCGCAAACAATTTTTGCGGTCGTATAAAAATGATTAAAGTGTTCTCTAGTTAGAGTATGACGTATTGACCGAAATTGCAATTTCATGCTTTTTTGATATAATCAATGTCCCATAACTCTGGAACAAAAAATCCACTGACAAAATAAAACAATAGGAGCTTTCTTCCATCATACCCAACAATCCTGCAAAGTTTCAAGAACAATGATCACAGAGTTCTCTAGTTAGAGTACAATGGACAGATGGATGGACAGATGGACAGACAGACGGAAGGACACCGGTATACCACAATATGTCCCATCAAAGACAGATAATTATACCTAAAAATTAAAAGATTTTTTTATTATATCAGGATCATATAAAAGTGAAAAATTGTTGAAATTATCATTTTACATCATTGTGTATGTAAACAAGGCAATCAAAAGTCAATAATTTATTAAACATTTTTACATGTCTCGTTTCAATCCCCAACTTGTACGATATTCAATAAACATCACTCTTCACATATGCACATATGGTTTTGGACAAGTGTGAAAAAACATCTCCTGTTTTAATTTTGTCTGTGTTGGTAAATCAGGAATAAAATTCATGATCATCTTTGTCTTTAAACCATATAAATATCTACAAATAACAAGAGTTGTCAGAAGACAACATAGCTCGCCAGGGATTAGAGTGACCTCAATGCACAATACATTTGAAAGTTATAGAAAGGTATCATCAAAAAGCTCTCATCACAAATTTTTAAAAAATTGCCCTCAGTGCAAGGGCAAGGTCAAAATGTCTACAAATATGGTACCATAAGAAAGCTCTCATCACAAGAAAGTCACATACCAAATATGTACACCCTATCACTAAACAACTTAATTCTAGAAGTAAGGTTAAAGTTTAAAAAATGGCCCTCAGGGCAAGGTCAAGGTCAAAATGTCTACAAGTATGGTATCAGAAGAAGGCTCTCATCAAAGGAAAGTCACATACCAAATATGAACACCCTACCACTAAAACAACTTAATTCCAGAAGCAAGGTTTAAAGTTTTTAAAAAAATGCCCTCAGGGCAAGGTCAAGGTCAAAATGTCTACAAGTATGGTACCAGAGGAAGGCTCTCATCAAAAGGAAGTTACACACCAAATATGAACACCCTACCACTAAAAGCCTACCTTCTAGAGGCAAGGTTAGTTTTTTAAAAACTGCCCTCAGGGCAAGGTCAAGGTCAAAATGTCTACAGATATGGTACCACTAGAAAGCTCTCATCATAAGAAAGTTATATACTTAATATAAAGACCCTACCACTAAAAGCATACCTTCTAGAGGCAAGGTTTAAAGTTTTTTTATAGACTGCCCTATGGGCAAGGTCAAGGTCAAAATGTCTACAAGTATGGTACCAGAAGAAAGCTCTCATTACAAGGAAGTCACATAACAAATATCAACATCCTAGCTATTCAGGTCTCAATTCCACAAGCCAGGTTAAAGTTTTGCTGACGCCGCCGACACCGAAGCTGGGGGTATTAGTAGAGCGGCAGATATGTAAAAAGTCGCTTATTTAACGAGTTTAAATTACCCAAAGCCCCATGGAATTTTATTGCTTAATATCATTTATCAACATCTCAACTCTCAGAAAATGCCTGTTGTTGAGTTAAATTGTGGTCGCTATGACGTAAAAAATGGCGACTTTTGACGTTACCCTGCTCTTCAATATACACAAGGGACTGCTTTGAAAGAAATTTTATTGAATTCACCGGTTATTCTTGAAACTCAATACAACAGAAACAAAAAGCATGCAATAGTGTACTTAATTATGCATCAATGCACCCTTATAAGTTCAAACACAGCCAAGTACGGCCGTTTACAAACTTGGTAAAATTAAGCATTAAAATTGATGTTTTTTAGCACCTACCTTTTAATCTTTTACATATTTGTTAATTATGTCTCATAACTGATTTGACAATTGTTTCACGTAACTTTTGGCGTATTTGTTTCCAGAATACATCATTTCTCCACGTTAAAATTTTTTATTAAAAGTTGTATTTTGCATATATTTTATTCCCGTATTTGAACAGTGTTGTACCGATTTGGTCATAATTTAATAATTCATCCCTTACCAGGCAGTCTGTTTTGAATGATATTTCAACAATATTTCTATTTGTTTGGTGTATGTTTGACATAAATACCATTTGATACGTTTTTATAATGTTCTTATTTGCTCACCTTTAAAAAAAGGTGTAATTAACTAAAGGGTGTGTTTGTGTATTGGGTGTGTTCGTATAGTTTAGATATGAAAATGTGGAAATGTACTTGTTGCGTCAAATCGGAGTCCAGCTCTGCTATGCTAAGCAAAAACTGGAATCGGCAAAGCATTCTACAGATGAAAACAGCTTCACCTCACAAAATACTTAAATTTTCGGAAATCATAAAACATCAAAAAAGCTAATATTTCATTGTACATTGCTTAATATTGCACTAAAAGTTATTAAGTGGAAAAATGTTGACAGAAGAAAATCAAACAAGATATACCATAATGGCATTGCATCCTGTTGTGCTTTTATGAGCATCTTCAAAGTTGAGAACCTTTGTAAATTCTGTGTGTTTGCTTTTATCGTCGTTTTCTGTTTTAAAATGTACTTCCTTATTACAAAGCTTCTCAATCTTAGAACCTTTGGTAATAATTTGGGAGAAAGCATCATATTATATATAAAAATTCTTGTTTTGTTTATGACATTGACATCATTGGAGGATCTAAATGAAGGTCTTACTATGAAATATTCGAGCCTCGTGCCGCTCGGTGAAATATCATTTCACTTCATTTTCAAATTGTCTGGATCCAGCCTGGAAAAGCATTTGCATGTAGTTGATGGGCTTTTGCCTATTGCCGATTTTTCTTTAATTACAGTCATTACTTGGCATAAAGCACTATTTGATCTTACACATTTAATGTCTTTTGACTTCGTGCTCTTGATTTTTTTTCCAATTGGCCAATGCGTTTTCGGTTTTTCTCTTTACGATTTACCTTTTGTGTTTTATACAAAAAGAAGCACTGTTCAAGTGAATAACAAGCAGTTCTTAAGTTAACAAGTATGAACCAAGCAGATTTTGTTTTTAGAAAACCTAGCTTTCCTTAACTTAAATGTGAAGATCGCATAGAGGTTTAATAGCACACAATAAAGTCACATACTCTAAAAGCTAAAAATAAAAGATAACTATTATCAAAAATAACCTTCAGCTCATTTGATGTCAACAAAAAGTCCAAAAGACCAATGATTCATATGTTGTACTTTGTTTTTTTGTGAATGTCAAACGTAAGAATCATTTAGATGTTTCCCCCCTCACACACACACACACACCAAAAATATTATAAATAAACTTAATTTTGATATATATCTTCAATGTCAATGACTAACATGAGCCATAATTGTTGCAGACACCTTGTACAATAGTAAAAACGTGTGTCAAATTACTTGTTCTAAGTCAACATTGTACCGCTCTATTCATAGTAAGAAAAATTGCCTTATTTGACCTTGAGTGAGGTCAAATTCAATAAAAGCTATAGCAGCACAGATCGCACTTTAAAGCATTCTCAACACGGTTTAAATACCACTACTCTCGTGCAATTTATTTGTGTATAGGAAAATCCTTTACTTGAAAACAATTATTTGACCTCAAGGTCAAAGGTGAATGTCATATGAAAGTCAAATAGTATCAAATATTCAACACTTATTTGCCAAATATCTGAAAAATATGTCAAAAGATTAGTAAGTTATACCCCGGCAAACTAAATTAAACTGCATGAGTCCACTGTCAACTCGAACTTTTTAACAATTAACAAATATCAAATTAAAGTCAAAGGGCCATAACTCTGTAATTAATTAATTAATACCCAACTGGAACCGAATTCCAACTTGATCTGTATCTCACCTAAATATACTCATATACCAAATATGAAATCAATATGTCAAGCGGTTATAGAAAAAACTCCGAAAACCTATATTTTTCAAAATTTTACTAAGTCTAAGGACAATAACTCTGTACAAAATCAACGGACTGAAACCAAATTCGAACTTGATCTGTATACTACCTAGATATATTTATATACCAAATATGAAATCAATATGTCAAGCGGTTACAAAAAAACTCCGGAAACCTATATTTTTCAAAATTTCACTAAGTCCAAGGGCCATAACTCTGTACAAAATCAACCGACCGGAACCAAACTCGAACTTGATCCCCAGAAACCTATATTTTTCAAAATTTAACTAATTCCAAGGGCCATAACTCTGTACAAAATCAACCGACCGTAACCAAATTCGAACTTGATCTGTATCTCACCTACCAAACTATACCATATACTATAACCTCACTATACCAAATTAAAATCAATATGTCGAGTGGTTACAGAAAAAGTCTCTGGAAACCAAAAAGTTAACAGACGGACGGTATACCATAATACGTCCGTCTTTCGACGGGCGTATAAAAACAGCTCTCAGGGCTATGACCTTTGACCCTTAAATAAAGTATGTTTGGACCATGTCAGATAGCGATGACAGCCAATTTCTGAAAGAACAAACATTACACTTTCGTTTAAGATAATAAAAGTCTATGGGGCTTTCGGGTAATTTAAATTTTGAAAATTTGCCTCCTTGCCGCTCCACTATATGACAATAGCTCTCCGGACGTTCGTCCCAGCGAGCTAAAAATGCCCAGCCAATTGTTAACTCACAATAACACTACAATGAGGTGTCCTTCAAACTACAACCCATTTGATAACCATTTGAAAAATTATTAAATGTATTTTAAACAATTTTTGTTAATTATTAGGCCCCAAGATTGAGGATCAGGGGTATGTTGTACTTGTCCTGTTGATGTGTGTGTTTGTCTGTGCATCCAAATCTTTTAACATTTGCTACAACTTTTGAATTATGTAAGATAGACTTTTCATAATTTTCCAAATTTGTTGTATGTCAACCGATTTGAGGTAATGTTTACCTTTTTTTTAGAAACAAGAGGCCCAAACGGGCCAATGGAAAAAAAATTCTTTTAAAATTTTTTGTCAAACTGATTCTGATACATTTTTTCTGTAGTTTTCTAAAAGCATGTTTAAAGAGATACATCAATTACATTACCTTCAATAAACAAGAGAGCAAAGGGGCCCAACTGTTTCAGAAAAAGGGGTCTGAAAGGGGGATTTTCTTATATTTTGATGTAGAATCTTTATTGTTAATGTTATTGAAGTGGGGTTTGTTTATTCTTGTTCTGTTAAAGCTGCTATTGACCACTTCTCCTGTACTTTTATTAAGTTTGTATACATACTTAGGTTTACTTTTGACCACTTCTCCTGTACTTTTATTAAGTTTGTATACATATTTAGGTTTACTTTTGACCACTTCTCCTGTACTTTTATTTAGTTTGTATTCATACTTAGGTTTACTTTTGACCACTTCTCCTGTATACATACTTAGGTTTACTTTTGACCACTTCTCCTGTATACATACTTAAGTTTACTTTTGATAACTTGTCATGTACTCTTATTTAGTCTGTATACATACTTAGGTTTACTTTTGACCACTTCTCCTGTACTTTTAGTTTATATACATACTTAGGTCTACTTTTGACTACCGTACTTCTCCTGTACTTTTATTAAGTTGGTATACATACTTAGATTACTTTTGACCACTTCTCCTGTACTTTTATTAAGTTTGTATGGATACTTAGGTTTACTTTTAACCACTTCTCCTGTACATTTATTAAGTCTGTATACATACTTAGGTTTACTTTTGACCACTTCGCCTGTACTTTTATTAAGTCTGTATACATACTTAGGTTTACTTTTGACCACTTCTCCTGTACTTTTATTAGGTCTGTATAAATACTTAGGTTTACTTTTGACCACTTCTCCTGTACATTTATTAAGTCTGTATACATATTTAGGTTTAATTTTGACCACTTCTCCTGTATACATACCTAGGTTTACTTTTTACCACTTCTCCTGTACTTTTATTAAGTTTGTAT
>MJUU01054342.1:122006-137891 GCA_002080025.1 Modiolus philippinarum | reverse complement strand
TTACTTTTGACCACTTCTCCTGTACTTTTATTAAGTCTGTATAAATACTTAGGTTTACTTTTGACCACTTCTCCTGTACATTTATTAAGTCTGTATACATATTTAGGTTTACTTTTGACCACTTCTCCTGTATACATACCTAGGTTTACTTTTGACCACTTCTCCTGTACTTTTATTAAGTTTGTATACATACCCAAGTTTCCTTTTGACCACTTCTCCTGTACTTTTATTAAGTCTGTATACATACTTAGGTTTACTTTTGACCACTTCTCCTGTACTTTTGTTAAGTTTGTATACATACTTAGGTTTACTTTTGACCACTTCTCCTGTATACATACTTAGGTTTACTTTTGACCACTTCTCCTGTACATTTATTAAGTCTGTATACATACTTAGGTTTACTTTTGACCACTTCTCCTGTACTCTTATTAAGTCTGTATACATAAATAGGTTTACTTTTGACCACTTCTCCTGTACTTTTATTAAGTTTGTATACATACTTAGGTTTACTTTTGATCACTGCTCCTGTACTTTTATTATATATACTTAGGTTTACTGTATACATACTTAGGTTTACTTTTGACCACTTCTCCTGTATACATACTTAGGTTTACTTTTGACCACTTCTCCTGTATACATACTTAGGTTTACTTTTGACCACTTCTCCTGTACTTTTATTAAGTTTGTATACATACTAAGGTTTACTTTTGACCACTTCTCCTGTACTTTTATTAAGCTTGTATACATACTTAGGTTTACTTCTGACCACTTCTCCTGTACTTCTATTAAGTTTGTATACATACTTAGGTTTACTTTTGACCACTTCTCCTGTACTTTTATTAAGTTGACTGTTTAGTCTTTTTATCACAGCAGGTTCCGTTATGGACTGATAATGAAATACAACCTGTTAACATATAAAAGAAATATTATTGTGGAAATGTTTCTTTTACATGCAAGTCAATACAACAAATATAATCAATTTAAATACTGTGAATGTACTATTACTACATGGGGTTCCAATTTTCAAGATTTCGTGCTTGACTCAACCCACAAAATTTAAAACCCATCAAAATATCAATTTTACCTAAAATTGCAATGGAAAAACAGTCAAACTGAGAATTTAAAACCCAAAGGCAATGATTTTTCGTGAAACCACGAAATGTTGAAGCCAACAAATCAAAAGGACTTTTGTGTAATCTATGTCGGTGTCAATTCATTTCAATCAAAACTGTATAATACTAGTAAATGTGATTATGACATGCATGCTCCACCAACTGATTTATATGTATACCAATATTTTAGTTCAAGGTCACAGAGTCCTAATTAAATCAGTTAGTACCATTCAAAATAATTAACATAGTAATGATATATTTACCGTTCAACCACTACTAGTAAGTAGAGGCTCTCAAGAGCCTGTATAGCTCACCTGGTCCATGACTGGCATAAACTGCAGCCCAAATTAACCAAATGTTTAAGGGGGTAGACCTGGGGTAGGACGATAACTCTGGTTTTCACTTTTTTTTTACTTACACAAAAAAATAGAATCATTACAATAGGTATTATCAAAATTTTAAAATTGTAAAAATTTTCCATACAGCAAAGAAATATATTAAATTTGTTATGAAAACAAATACCCAACATCCAGTTATTTATAATGAGTGCATTTTACTCTACATTTTTGCAATGCTGTCCAAAGATAATGAAAATATATAAAAGTCGGATTTTTTCCAAGGGAGGTAATTTAAAGCACAGGTTCAGCAATTTTATTGATTTTTACCTACCGGTACTTTATTTTAAATTAAGAAAAAATAAGACAGTAGAATTTTCTAATTTAATATATCTTACATATACTAGTTTCCTTTCTATTCTCAATTTTTGGTGAAAATTAAATGACAGATTTTTTTACAAGAAGTGTTTAATAGTGATAAAAAAAGAGTGAAAATTTCAGCCTATACTATTCAGAACACCCATGTATTTCAGTTCAAACTAGTTAAAATTCCTATCATTATTCATGCTTACTTTCACACATGTCTAAACTACAGAATTTTTCATTTGAAATAATCTTATATCAAATACAAATTTAATGAGAGCCAATTTTATACACCACAATCAAGTCCTGAACTGACCAAATAACATGAGGAAACATAGTATCTTTGATGACCACTGGACAAAAAACGGGACGGTAAAAATTGTTAAAAATTGCTGAAAGTCGACATGAACATGTGTACTTTCAATACTACAAATATTTTAAAAAATTAAATGATCGGAAAAATTTAGGCCTACCCAGGTCTACCCCCTTAAGTGTCTCATTTTCTAGAAGTTTCAAAGGAGAAAATCTTTGAACGTGTTTTCCCCATAGGGTCCAATGTTAAACAATGGTCCCCGCTGGCGGCCATCTTGGATAAGGTGCAGACTTGTCAGACATAATTTTTTAAGAAGATCATTAAAGGCCTATTGTAAAAAAAGTTTGATTCCAACTGACCAAGTAGTTTCAGAGGAGAATGTCTTTGAATGTGTTTTTCCCATAGGGTCCAATGTTAAACTATGTCCCCTGCTGGCGGCCATCTTGGAATACATGCAGACTTACCAGACACATTCTTCGATAGGTACCGACTATGGACAGTTGTCACCAAGTATGGTTCCAACTGGGCAAGTAGATTCAGCAGTTTCCACAGTAATTTAAAGCCCCACTATCCGTTACAACCCATTTCAGACCATCATTTAAAAAAAAAAATTTGGGCAGGGGTTCCCAATATAATTCAGATAATGCATATTGCTGAAATCAAAACATTCCAAGTCCCCCTTTCCATAAAAAAGTTTGGCAGGGGTTCCCCTTTATAATCTAGTTTAAACATATTTCTTATATTGTGAAGAAAACTATGAAGCACAATCAGACAATCGAGCTTACATTGTAAGTTATACATTTGAACTTCACTACGAACAATTTTCAACATAAGTTTTTGAAGTCATGGAAAATCAATATCATGGAAAATAGCAACATCAATATCTATTTGGAAACCAAATTTCATTGAAATCGGACAATGTTGAATTTTTCCGCCTTTTTTGGCGGCCATTTTGAAAATGGCATTCAACAAACAATTTTTATCATCAGTTTTGAAGTTGCGACATCAATACCTGTTTGGAAACCAAATTTCATTGAAATCAGACAAAGTTGATTTTTCCCGCCTTTCTTGGTGGCCATTTTGAAAATGGCAGTCAACAAACAATTTTCAACAATGGTTTTGAAGTCGCAACATCAATATCTATTTGGAAATCAAATTTTATTGAAATTGAACAATGTTGAATTTTCCCGCCTTTTTTTGGCAGCCATTTTGAAAATGGCGGTCAAAGAACGATTTTTAACACCACTTTTGAAGTCAGCACAGCATGGCAAACATTTTATCAATTTACACTTAACCTTCATCTTCTATAGTTTTGGAAATAATTCCAATTGGTAATGCAACGTCCAATTTCATTGGTCAACATCATGAACAACAAAAAAGTTATTTCTCGATAAACTTTTCTTGCCCATTAATACACTACGACGTCAAATAGTGCAATATATGGTGACGTAAAAATCAATGACAACATTGGTCAAAGTTCAAAGGATTGGAATTATAAGAAATAAAAGTAATTTTGGAGGAGTTTATGGATGTGTAAACGCGGCCTTTCACTCACAAACTCTACATAAAGTCCTTCTTTAGTTTGTGAGTGAGTCGGCCGCGTTTACACATCGATAAACTCCTCCAAAATTACTTTTATTCCTATAATAAAAGACGAAAACCATGAAAATTTTGAAAATTCTGTGAAAAAAGGGCAATAACTCCTACAAGGGTTTTTGGATTTTCTCCAAAATTTCAGGGTGGATAGATCTTGATATGCTGAACATTTTTGCAATATAAAGTTGAACTCTATCTGCTATAGTTTCTTTGATAAAAAATAAAATATATTAAAATTTTGAAAAATTTCCAGAAAAGGGGCAATAACTCCAAAACTTGCAATCAGATTTTCTTCAAAATTGCAGGGCAGGTAGATCTTGCCATGCTGATCACTTTTAGAACTTGTCAGATTTTTGGTATCTGTAAAGGGTTTCGAGTTATTTGCCAAAAACAGCAATTCACCCCTATGTGCTATTTTTAGTAACGGCAGCCATGTTGTTTGGTCCTTGGACTAATCGAACACAATTTTGAATCTAGATACCCTGGTTATGATTCAGACCAAGTTTGATTAAAATTGGCCTAGTGGTTTCAGAGGAGAAGATTTTTGAAAAAGTTTACGATGGACAGACGGACGGACAGACGCCGACTGACGCCAAGCGATGGCAATAGCTAACATGGCCTTTTAGGCCAGGTGAGCTAAAAATTTAGAATCAGAGACTGAATCTGTATTAATCATCTGACAAAATGCTTCTTATCAATCAGTTTAGCATTCCATTTTTCCAACTACTTATATATTTAAGCAGTAATAAGCACATTGGTAATTCAAACTTTCTTTCTATTCATATTAACTTGATAAAGCTTTTTCAATCAAGGAGCTGAGGAGTTTTTTTTTTGTGGTTTGTTGATGCCTTAATTTGAAATGCAACACAATCTACAGTCCATAAACATTAACAGTGTATCACATAAAATAACACAAACATTGGTAATCAAGGATTACAAAGTTCGCCTTGTTATGGCAAGTTGTCGCAGCAACCAAATTTTGCCTGGATACTGACATACTATCAAAACTGCATGCACATGCACAAATGCAAGATGATCCTACTATGTACAGTACCTGAGATCTGATCCCTGACAAGAACTTGACCAAATTTTGCCTGGACGCTGACCTACAATCAGAGATGCATGTGTGTGCAAGGTTAGATGATCCTTCCATGTACAGTGACTGAGATATCAACTCGGATGTAAACTCAAATGTAAGTCAGTCAAGCGGAAAATGTAGGTCAAACTGACTTAATTTTGCCTGGATGCTGACCTACCATCAGAGATGCATGCATGTGCAAGGTTAGATGATCCTACCGTGTACAGTGACTGAGATATCAACTCGGATCTAAATTCAGATGTAAGTCAGTCAAGCAGAAAATGTAGGTCAAAGTGATCAAATTTTGCCTGGATGCTGAATTACCATCAAAGATGCATGCATGTGCAAGGTTAGATGATCCTACCATGTACAGTGACTGAGATCTGGACTCAGATATAAACTTGAATGTAAGTCAGTCAAGCAGAAAATGTAGGTCAAAGTGACCTAATTTTGCTGGATGCTGACCTACCATCAGAGATGCATGCATGGGCAAGGTTAGAGGACTGTACCATGTACAGTGACCGAGATGTGAACTCGGACATAAACTTGAATGTAAGTCACTCAAGTGGAAAATGTAGGTCAAAGTGACCTAATTTTGCATGGATGCTGACCGTCCATCACAGATGCATGCATGTGCAAGGTAAGATGATCCTACCATGTACAGTGACCGAGATCTGAACTCGGACGTAAACTTGAATGTAAGTCAGTCAAGCAGAAAATGTAGGTCAAAAGTGACCTAATTTTGCCTGGATGCTGACCTACCATCAGAGATGCATGCATGTGCAAGGTTAGATGATCCTACCATGTACAGTGACTGAGATCTGAACTCGGAAGTAAACTTGAATGTAAGTCAGTCAACAGAAATTGTGGGTCAAAGTGACCTAATTTTGCCTGGATGCTGACCTACCATCAAAGATGCATGCACATGCACAGTTAGATGAATCATACAATGTATAGTTACTGAGATATGAACTTGGATGTAAATTCAAATGCCACTCAAGCAGAAAATATAGGTCAGAGACCTAATTTTCTCGGAGGCTGTGAGATAGCCCAAGATGCACCTGCATGCAAAGTTTGGTGACCCTACCCTGCATAGTTACCAAGATATATACCCAAATGCGGACGTGGACGTGGACGTAGACGTAGACGTGGACGCCGGGGGTACTCCAATAGTCCCCCTCAACTTCGTTGAGGCGAACTAAAAACAATGAAAATGTTTCTTCTGTAAAGTGAATTTTAAAGTTCAGTGACTTCAACTAGTCCCCTCTGGATTTTCAGAGTAATATATTTAGTTCAACTTTAAGACTTTAATATACAAAGCATAACATGTGACAAATTTGTGAATCTCTATATAGAGATGAGGAGGGGCCGGAATCCCGACTTTACTTTTACTAAATCTCGAAATCCAGAATTACAAAGGAACTTAAAAACTGATGAAATCCTGATTCCCACTGCATTTACTTCCTAAAATCCCTGACTTAAATTATAGAAATTCTGAGCTTAAAAACATCCAATCCTTGCATCTGGTACGCCATCTGATTATATACATTTAAAGCTATTTTTTACATTTTCAATAACAAAATTGAAAAGTAATATAATGCAAGTTAAAATAACTGTAACTAGGTATTTAAATTACCAAAAATCCTCCAGTTACAGACCTGTTTTCCCCAACTGAAGGCTGTCAGTAAGATTGTCAGTATTTTCTGTATTTTGTCAGTACAATGGCGTTGAGCGCAGCGAAGCGGCGCGAACCTGCTTTGGGGGTTTGGGTGCATGCCCCCCCCCCCCTTAAAATTTTGAAAAGTTTGATGCCATTTCCTGTCATCTGAGAGCTTTTGCAGACAGATTTAGAGATATATGGATATATGATTTTAGAGATATATGATTTTTGAAATATACCCATTTTTTTACTGTTATTTTTTTTCATATTTGTATAAATATTTGATAAACAAGGGAAAAAAAATTACCATCAGCTGCAATTTTAGAACCAGGCAGTAAACATCATTATAAATACTTTATTCATTGTAACTGATAATGTCAATGGACTAGATCGATCATAAATATGTATCAGCTGACATTCAAATGCTTCGGCCCTGGTCACTGTCGTGACTCGATCACTCTCTGAGTTCTATAATAAGACGGCGGAATTCAATGTCTCAGTCTGTAAAATTGACTACACATGTCGTCAGCAGTCAGCTTGAATCCACTCCAGCTGACTGATTAAAGAATGACAATATATCCATGAATATTTAAGATCTGTAAGTCTTGTTTGGCAGACGGTTTAGCTGATCCATCTTGAGTACCTTTCGTTTTTGATTTTTGACATTTTTGTAATTATAACCCGGTTACTACCGCCTCATGACGCTCAGCCATGTCACTTTGATCACGATCTTTCAAACGTTTGTTAGAGTATTACAATTTCATAAAAGCGCCCAGCTGATTCGGATCGGTTATTCATTTTCTAGATCAAATTGTAGTAAAGGAAATTTCTACATTAAATAAGACTATATGAATCTAACACCAGGGTGAGTGCCAGACATAAAAATCTCAGACACCCAAGGGTAAGATTTCAAGTACTCGACCAAAGCTTGCTGAGTCCGAAACGTTAGAAATCTTACCTAAGGTGTCTGAGATTTTTTGTCTGATAGACTCACTGGTGTTTGATTAATTTTCTCCCCCTCTGCATCCAAAAATTAAAACAAATCACCGTTGAAATGTCATTGTTGACATCAATGAATTGCTTCCCTTTTCTAAACAACACAATGCATGGAGCATGTGTCCGAGTCCACGGCTATTTTGAGCCAAAGATTTAAGCATTTATGACATATATTTATTCAAATTTTGTCTTTCAAATGCCTTCAATTTCTTTATTAACTTGTATTAAATTGTATTTTCAATTCATATATACTTCGCCAAGTATATTGTTATGATAAAACATTGGCAGGAATAAATGCATGTAGCTTGTCTTACACCCCTCTGTGTAAGACAGAAAAGTCTTGCTACGCGAAAACGATGGATTCCCTTGTCTGAGGTGGGAGAAAATCCTATCTTTAATTCTACTCATTTATAATTTACCATAAATCCCCTAGTTATAGGAATTTCTACATTAAATAAGACAATTCTAGCTTTTATTCTTGTAGCACTTTTCATTGGTGAGGCAGGATCACATAACATATTTCCTGAAAATAACAACAAGACTGTTCATTAAAACAAAATATTCAATACACAATTTATATCTTAATATATCCCTACTTTGATAAAGTAGTGAGCATGTAGTGATGGATTTTTGTAGGTTGTTTTTTTCATTTGTTCATGCATCACTCTTTTTGTCGAAGGTTTTTTTATTTGTATAGGATTTTGTCTTGAGCTTAATAATGACAAACTGTAACAAGAAGTCAATTTTAAAATTTGTTGTGCTACCACTTCCTATACACCAATACTTTGATACAAGTGTAGTCACAAAAATATCTCGCCTGTATTTACATATCTTTAACAAAATAATTTTTCATGGCTACATGACAGGTGCCAGACTGGCATGTGCACACCTAGATATAAAATAGACCAAATAAGATGATTGTAAGTGTTCTAGTTACAGAGAAATCATAAAAGTCAATGAACCATGAAATTGAGGTCAAGGCTACATGACAGGTGTCAGACTGGCATGCACCCACCTAGATGTAGCAATAGACCAAATATGATGACTCTAGGTATCATAGCTATAGATAATTAAGTGTTAAAGTAAAGAAATGTTCAAAGTCAATGACCCTTGAAATTGAGGTCAATGCTATAGACAGGTGTCAGAGTGGCATGCACCCACCTAGATGTATCAATAGACAAAATATGATGACTATAGGTATCATAGCTACAGAGAAATAAGTGTTAAAGTAAAGAAATTTTCAAAGTCAATGGACCATGAAATTGAGGTCAAGGCTTTATGACAGGTGTCAGACTGGCATGTATCCAACTATCAAAAATGATGAATCTAGGTGTTCTAGCTACAGAGAAATATGTATTCAAGTAGAAAAGGGATCAAAGTCAATGAACCATAAGATTGAGGGCAAGGCTATACTACAGGTGTCAGACTGGCACAGTATGTCCAGTGCTTCAGAAATTGACTGGAATGTACAACTATGTTGCAAAATTTACAAAGTCACTGAAACATGCAAATGAGGTGATGGGCAAATGACAGGTGTCAGACTGGCATGCATCTACTAAGATACATTAATACACTTAATATAATGGACCTATGTATTACAAATCCAGAGAAATCAACTTGAATGTGAAACTATGTTGCAATTTTTATGAAGTCATTGAACCATGTAGACAAGGTCAACATCATCTTAAACATGTGATGCTGGAAAACTTACACCATGAGCTATCTGTGGACTAAAGATGTTGCATATAAGTAATATACTTCAAAAGTTATTAAGGTTTTAAGAAAGTTTACACTGCCGCTGGAGAGTAATACCTATGTTTCGCTTTCAGTGACATTCATTGCAGGCAAGACAAAAAGTATTTTGGTATGAATGATTTTGTCAAAGGTTTCTTGGCTTGTGTAAATGTACTGATCCTTGGTGATGGTGAGCTGCATACTAACTGCTTGTGGAAATCTGTGGGGTAATGGTCACCATCTGGATGTGAAATCATTATTATCTCCTAAAGACCAAAATGTCAAGGGGATAGAACTATTGGTACAGGCTGTGCTAACCCCTTTCCCTTTTCCCCAATTTTTTTTCTTCAGAAAGTATATATATAAGTGAAATTATCTCCCATTCCAAATGTCATTACTACATGCACATCTTCAGATTGTATACTACATGTATATAACATTTCTTATAAATCCAATCAGTCATTTAAGAGAACATGCAATGACAAGATACGCTGATCGATGGACAGACAAGGTTACTGTTTTATAACTATAAACAAAGTTTGCAGTGTATAATGAGATTTGATTTCAATTTCAATAGCTGAGTACTAACAACTGAGAATATATGTAACGATTTATTCCTTCGCCATGAAATATTTTCTGAAATCATAAATTTACGCACCGATAAACCTGGATTTCATTTAACTAGAGGCTCACATGAGTCTGTATCGCTCACCTGGTGACTGGTTTTATTCATTGTCACCAAGAGACCATCCATTATTATCCATACTTATACATCAGTTCACCATATGTTACAGTTTCTGCGGGGAAATTCAAACATTGTTGCCATCTTGGATGAGGTACAAACATGAAAGCCACAAGCTTTGAAGGAAACCACCCAAGGACTATTGTGACCAAGTTTGGTTCCCATTGGCTCAGTAGTTTCAGAGAAGATTTTTTAATGCACTTCCCATATGGTCACTATGTTAAAACTATGTTTCCTCCTGGCAGCCATCTTGGATGAGATACCAACTTAAAATTTTAGCACAAACTTTAAAGGGGACCACTAATGGACTATTGTGACCAAGTTTGGTTCCAACTGGCTCAGTAGTTTCAGAGAAAATCTTTGAATGCACTTCCCGTATGGTCACTATGTTAAAACTATGTTTCCCCCTGGCGACCATCTTGGATGAGATACAAACTAAAAATTTTAGCACAAACTTTTAAGGGGACCACTAATGGACTATTGTGACCAAGTTTGATTCAAATTGGCTCAGTAGTTTCAGAGAAGATCTTTGAATGCATTTCACATAGGGTCCTCATGTTAAACTCTGTTCCTCGCTGACTGCCATCTTGGATGAGGTACGAACATAAAATCACATACTTTGAAGGGGATAATCAATGGACTATTGTGACCAAGTTTGGTTCCAATTCGCTCAGTAGTTTCAGAGGAAAAGATCTTTGAATGCACTTCCCATGGGATCCCTATGTTAAACTATGTACCCCACTGGCGGCCACCTTGAAAGAGATGCTAACCTGGTGGACATGTGTAGAAATTGTAGTCCTTGATATGCTGAACACTTTTGCAATTCAAACTTGACCTCTTTTCAAATAGTTTTTGAAATACAACTGTATAAAAATCAGGAAAATTCAAAGAAAAGGGTGCCATAACTCCTATATGGATTGTCAGATTTTCTTCAAAATTGCAGGACGTGTAGATCTTACTATGCTGAACATTTTTTAAAATTTAATCTTTACCCCATCTTCTATCATTATAATATATAAGACGAAAAGTAACACATTAACGGAAATTTTGCCGAAAAGGGGCAAATAACTCCAAGATGGGTTATCAGATATTTGCAAAAATTGCAGAATGGATGGATCTCATCATGCTGATCAGTCAGATTTTTAATATCTGTAACGGTTTTTGAGTTATTTACAAAAAAAACAGCAATTTACCCCCCTACGTTCTATTTTTAGTAACAGCTGCCATGTTGTCTACGGACATGAAAATCACAAACTTGAAAGTGCATACCCTGGTGATGATTCAGGCCAAGTTAGGTCAGCATTAGCCTAGTAGTTTCAGGAAAAGATCTTTGAAATAAAGGGCTTAGACGAGCGCAGCATGATACGACCGCAGCATGTCAACCATTGAAATTTGAACAAGTGTAAACTAAAATGAATGTGGACACAGTAATTTGCTGGACACAATAAGGACCTTGACACATTAATTAACTGGACACAAACTGGTGTAAATAAAAATTAGCCCTTTTAATCCCTTATTACTAGCTAGGATATTATAAGAGCTCAAAAATTCTGTTGACTGCCATCAAGAGAAATCCAAAGAAAAAACTCAGGTTGAAATCCAATGAAAAATAAAGATTTCACACATTTTTGAAATATTGCATTTGGCCCCTTTGACCCATTACAGCTTGGAAACCAAAGAGCAATGCAAAATATACTGCCATATTACTGACAGCTTACAATGAGAATAATCCAAAGATAAAAATCCCATCAAAAGCTAATGAAAAATAAAGATTTCACACAGTTCTAATAATTGCAATTTTGACCCCTTATAGCTTGGAAACGGTAAGAGCTACATCAAATCCGTTGACATACAACTGAAAGCTTACATTGAGAGGAATCAAAAGAAAAAAATTCCATCAAAAGCTGATGTAAAATAAAGATTTTACATATTTCTAAAAATTGCAATTTTGGCCCCTTTGACCCCTAATAGCTCGGAAACAGTAAGAGTTACACCAAATCTGTTGATATAAATCTGAAAGCCTACAATGAGAGGAATCTAAAGAAAAAAAACCCATTGAAATCAGATGAAAAATTTTAGGTAATCCGCATGTCTGCAATTTTTGCCCTGTTGGGTCCCTCATAGCTTGGAAAAGAAACAAGTTATCAAAAATCTAATGGTGTAGCGCTATATTAATTTTTCATCAGGACTCCATTGCAAAAAACTGCATCAAAATTGGATTAAAAATAAAGAAATTAAAATTTTTGAAATTCGTCCCTATTGGGCCCATTATCTCGTGAACCGTACATGCCACGTGAAATCCTTTGGCATACTACTGATTGGAAATTTCCTCAAGAGGACACTGAAAGAAACCCCATCAAAATCCGATTAATAATAAAGATTCTACAGTCCAATATGTAAAAACATCAAATTTAAACCTTTTTGGCCCCTTTTTTAAAAACGGGTAGGGCCATAATGACCAAAACTAAGCCAAGCCTTCCTTTTGTGCCAGGGAACATTGTATTAAAATTTCATAAGGACTGGTCAACTGAAACTAAAGTTATTGACAAAAAACAAAAGTGTCTACAGACGACGACGACGAGGACAGCACCATACCATTATACGACTGCAAAAATTTTTGCGGTCGTATAAAAATTAAAATTTTTGAAATTCGCCACTTTTGGGCCCATTTATCTCGTGATCGGTACATGCTACTTGAAATCTGTTGCCGTACCTCTGATTGGAAATTTCCTCAGGAGGACACTGAAAGAAACCTCATCAAAATCCGATAAATAATAAAGATTCTACAGTCAAATATGTTAAAACATCAAATTTAACCCTTTTTGGCCCCTTTTTAAAAAAACGGGTGGGGCCACAATGACCAAAACTAAGCCAAGCCTTCCTTTTGTGCCAAGGAACATTGTTTTTAAATTTCATAAGGATTGGTCAACTGAAACTAAAGTTATTGACCAAAAACAAAAGTATCTACAGACGACAACGACAACGACGACGACATCACCATACCATTATACGACTGCAAAAATTTTTGCAGTTGTATAAAAAGTTAACAGACGTACAGACGGAGAGACGGACAAATGGACAGATGGACGATGGACAACGAGTGATGGCAAAAGCTCACATGCCTTTGGCCACGTGACATAATAAAATTAGAAATATGACATCTGTAAAACATTTTCCATACAATGTTTTCCCTCTGAATTTCAATTGTTTGGAAGATGAAATTTCACAGGTAGTAGTTGAATATCACGATTAGAAGAAATTATCTCTTACAAATGTAATACCTTCCTTACCTACATAAATATTTGTTATGTCCATTCCTGTGATTGTTATTGTCACATGATCACCAGCAAAAGCACATGTGACTGGTGAATCATTTATACTAATACCTGAAACAAGACAAAAGCACACGTGACTGGTGAATCATTTAAACAAATACCTGAAACGAGACAAAAGCACATGTGACTGGTGAATCATTTAATCTAATACCTGAAACGAGACATAAGCACATGTGACTGGTGAATCATTTATACTAATACCTGAAATAAGACAAAAGCACATGTGACTGGTGAATCATTTATACTAATATCTGAAATGAGACAAAGCACATGTGACTGGTGAATCATTTATACTAATACCTGAAAGGAGAGGAGATAAAAGCACATGTGACTGGTGAATCATTTATACTAATACCTGAAATAAGACAAAAAGCACATGTGACTGGTGAATCACATACTAATACCTGAAATAAGACAAAAGCACATGTAATTGGTGAATCATTTATACTAATACCTGAAATAAGACAAAAGAAAATGTGAAATGTGAATCACTTATACTCATACCTGAAATAAGACAAAAGCACATGTAACTAGAGCATGTCGAAACTGGCGTTGTCGAAAGGGCCCCACAATTTCGATCCTGAAATTCCATGCAAAAGTAAAATTGAGGTAAGTGTGGATTTACATTCTGTTTGACACACAAATGTGTTGATACAGTAATTTGCTGGATACAGCGAATTCTTGAATTTTTACCAAACCATGTCATTTCTCAGCTTCAGACTTAATATCAAATCATTCCAAGCTGATACAAGTCTAAAAATCTTATGAAGATAATTTGGTTTATAGTAAAAAGTAAAAGTATTGGCAAACAGGAAGTGGATGATCGACAGATTTGAAAAAAACACTTTTGCAATACAACTCATCATTTCAAAGCTTCAAACCAAATTTCCAATCATTCCCTCCAGTAGAAGCCAAGAAATCTGTGACGGAAATTTAGTTTTTAGTAAAAATTCAAAGTCTCGGTAAGGGCTGTTCCAGAAAAAATGACACGGGGGGTTTGAAGGCACTTTTTATTGACCCCCACCACCCATAGAATTCTTCCCCATATGTACAATACAAAAGGATGAAGAAAACACAACCACCAACAGCAATTTATATAAAGTGCCTTCAAAGGTCCCAGACAAACTTTTCTGGAACAGCCCTAAACAGAAAGTGGATGTCCGACAAACTTGACAATTGCTTACACAATACAACTCTTCATTTCCAAGCTTCACACCAAATTTCAAATCGTTCCCTTCAGTAGAAGCCAAGAAATCTTTGACGGAAAATTTGGTTTATAGTAAAAATTCAAAGTATCGGTAAGGGCTGTTCCAGAAAAAATGACACGGGGGGTTTGAAGGCACTTTTTATTGACCCCCACCACCCATAGAATTCTTCCCCATATGTACAATACAAAAGGATGAAGAAAACACAACCACCCACAGNACAATACAACTCATCATTTCCAAGCTTCACACCAAATTTCAAATCGTTCCCTTCAGTAGAAGCCAAGAAATCTTTGACGGAAAATTTGGTTTATAGTAAAAATTCAAAGTATCGGTAAACAGAAAGTGGATGTCCGACAAACTTGACAATTGCTTACACAATACAACTCTTCATTTCCAAGCTTCACACCAAATTTCAAATCGTTCCCTTCAGTAGAAGCCAAGAAATCTTTAAAGGAAAATTTGGTATTTAGCAAAAATTCACAGAATCGGCAAACAGGAAGTGGGCACCCGACAAACTTGAAAATTGCTTACACAATACAACTCATCATTTCCAAGCTTCAGACCAAATTTCAAATCATTTCCACATAAAGAAGCCAAGAAATCTGTGATGGAAAAAATTGTTGACAGACAGACGGACAGACAGACAGACGGATAGACAGATGGACAAAGTGAAAACCATTGGGCACCCACATCTAGATGTGGGGCCCTAATTAGTGAATTTGGTGAATCATTTTTACTAATACCTGAAACAAGACAAAAGCACATGTGACTGGTGAATCATTTATTCTTATACCTGAAACAAGACAAAAGCACATGTGACTGGTGAATCATTTATTCTTATACCTGAAACAAGACAAAAGCACATGTGATTGGTGAATCATTTATACCAATACCTGAAAGGAGTCAAAAAACACATGTGACTGGTGAATCATTTATACTAATACATGTACCTGAAATAAGACAAAAGCACATGTGACTGGGGAATCATTTATACCAATACCTGAAATGAGTCAAAAACACATGTGACTGGTGAATCATTAATACTAATACCTGAAATAAGACAAAAGCACATGTGACTGGGGAATCATTTATACCAATACCTGAAATGAGTAAAAAACACATGTGACTGGTGAATCATTTATACCAATACCTGAAATAAGACAAAAAACACATGTGACTGGTGAATCATTTATACCAATACCTGAAATAAGACAAAAAGCACATGTGACTGGTGAATCATTTATACTAATACCTGAAATAAGACAAAAAGCACATGTAATTGGTGAATCATTTATACTAATACCTGAAATGAGACAAAAGCACATGTGACTGGTGAATCATTATACTAATACCTGCAATGAGACGAAATCATGATGTAATTATTTGTTGACATTGAAATATCAAAATGTACCA
>MJUU01054342.1:75184-98910 GCA_002080025.1 Modiolus philippinarum | reverse complement strand
ATTTTTGTATTTCGCAACATATCAAACTTCTTCGCAAGGATATAATGATGTAAAATTTTCAAAACACTTAACTTTTTTTGACATTTTTAAAAAGTTAGTATAAACTGTCGACTAAAAATTTTATCTTTCATATCTTTTTAATGATAAAATTCATCAAGTTTTTGGTTCGGGAATTATAAAACTCCTCCCAAAGGATACTATGGTGTAAAATTTTCAAAACACTGAATTGTTTTTGTCATTTTTAAAGACTGAATTTGAACCACTGATTAAAAAATCTAACTATTCTGTCTATTCTATGCTAAATTTCATAATTTTGTTACTTCCCAACATATCAAACTCTTTTGAAAAGATATCATGAAGTAAAATTTTTAAACACATTATTGTTTTTGTTATTTTTATAGAGTAAGTTTAAACCGTAAACTTAAAATTATACTTTTCATTCCTCTTAAATGCTAAAATTCATGAAATTTTTAACTTCCAAATTATATAACTCCTTGGAAAGGATATGATGAAGTAAAAGTTTTAATTTAATGAATTGTTTTGATCATTTATAAGACTGAGTTTTTGTTTTTTTTAACTGCTAATCAAATTATTTATTTTTCATACAAAATCTCATGATTTTTTTTAATTTCGAAACACAGTACACATCCAGTTATATGAAAATAAAAATCTTTGCTCTATAGATTAGTTAAATTGAATATTCTTTTTAAACTAAGTCTAAAACGGTGATATTTCACAACTTTTAACTGTCGAATCCTCTCAGGACTCGCAAATCTGATATCCATTTGCAACTAAATGTGTCACAGGTACAACTCTATTTGATAATCAATTTATAATATCAAAATATATAAAATAAATAAAAGATACGAAATTTGAATAAAAAAGAGAGAAATATAAGCGATAAACAGAAAAAATGATTCTGATTGGTTTAATTAAACCCTGAATACCGTTTTCTGTTTCTGATTGGACGAACGTTAAATATCAAATAGCGATTTCCGTTTCTCATTTCTCATTGGCTAAAACTATGAATAGCGTTTTCGCCTTAAAGTCGAATTAACGATACTGATCGGAAACTATGGGTTTCCTTCGCAAACCCCTAATTTCCGTTCAATTTCAATTGAAAACTATGTATACCGATCGGAAACCCATGGTTAACGTGCAGTATACCTAGTATTTCGCACAAAAACCCCTAGTTTCCGTTCGAAATACTAGGTATACCGCATTTTTGTTACTATCGCATGCCATATTCCTACATCAAAGGGTTTTCAAAATTTCCTGCATTTAGTAAAAGTTAAAGAAGTCACTGCCATCATACTTTGTAGGCCTGTGTCCCGCTTTCATGGACTTTTGTTGCAGGCCATAAAAAAACAAGACTAAACATTACTCTGAACCAGGACAAAACATTATCCAATGTAACTTGGAATAGAAATTTGTTTAGATTTTTCTCAACGGGACTTCACCAATTAAACGGCTTCCCCTTCCTATATTCCTTCATGCATATCTCTTTATAGTGTCCTTCCTTTGTGTAAAATTTCATCAAAACCCTTCCAATGGAGTTGCACTTAAGAAGTAACCCATACATAGGGAATCAAAGAAAAGTCAAATTATTTCCCCTTCCTGGTTTCAGAAAATAATTATCTTCCTTCATGCACATCTCCATATAGTGTCCTTCCTTTGTGTAAAGTTTCATCAAAATCATTTCATTGTTTTCAGAGGAGTTGCACTTACGAGGTAACCCATACATAGGGAATCAAAGAAAAGTCAAAGTCAAATTATTTCCCCTTCCCAGTTTTGGACAATAATCATATTCCTTAATGCATATCTCCATTTAGTGCCCTTCCTTTGTGTAAGGTTTCATCAAAATCCTTCCCTTGGTTTAAGGAGTTGTGCTTAAGAAGTAACCCATACATAGGGAATCAAACAAAAGTCAGTCAAATTATCTCCCCTTCCTGGTTACGGACAATAATTATATTCCTTCATGCGCTTCTCCATATAATGTCCTTCTTTTGTATAAAGTTTCATCAAAATCCTTCCAGGGGATTAAGAGGAGTTGTGCTTACAAGGAGTGTGGACAGAGGGATGGACAGAAGGATGGACAGACAGACAGACAGGGTGATTCCTATATTCCCTCAAAAACTTTGTTTGCGGGAGGTATAATAAGTACAAATAATATGGTATCACTAGAAAGCCCTCATCATGAGGATGTCATATACCAAATATGAACACTCTAACACTTAAAGCCTACCTTCTAGAAGCAAGATTAAAGGTTTTTTTGGTTTTTTTTTTAAATTGACCTAATTGCAAGGTCAAGGTCAAAATGTCTACAAATATGGTACCATTAAAAAGCTCTCATCATAAGGATGTTACATACCAAATATGAACACCCCACCTCTAAAAGCCCACCTTGTAGAAGTAAGGCTAAAGAAATTGCCCAAAGGGCAAGGTCAAGGTCATATGTCGATAAGTATGGTACCAGAAGAAAGCTCTCATCACAAGGATGTCACATACCCAATATCAACATCCTAGCTCTTCAGGTCTCCATACCAAAAGCCAGGTTAAAGTTTTGCTGACGCTGACGCCTACGCAAGGGGTATGAGAATAGTTCTCTGGGCATTCGTCCCAGGAGCTAAAAAATACAGCAACTACATTTTAAAGCAAGTGCCCTAAAAAACTTGAAAATCATTGCACATGGAGCATGTTCAAAACAATAGACAATAGTTGAGAAATCTAAAAGTTGCTATGGCAAAGTGTGATAATGAAATGTGTATGAACTTTGTACAAATAAAGACTCAATTCAATGAAGCAGAAAATACAGATATAAAGGGGTAAAGACTTTAATGCATGTTTAAAAATTTATCAAATACATAATGAAAAAATATTCAAAAAATACAAAATCTATGTAACAATACTTAATCCGAGTAAAATAATGGTGGGTTTTCAAAGGTAACAATACATAGAATTTCTACTTGAGCTACTTCTAAATACACATTATGATCCTGACATTTTTTTATCTCAGCAAAATTTTGGAGATTCTTTCAATAAAAATAAACATAGAAATTAATTTCCATTTTGACCCCCTATTTTATTTTCAAAATTTTGAAAAACTGGTTATTATAAAGCATCATGACAAATTATTAAATTAATAAGTTTTTTTTCTTCCTTTCAATTATTATAATGCAGAAATAGTGGCAATGTTAAAATAAAGAATAATCAATAGGAGTTTGGTTTCCTGCCAAATTTTACACTGAACTTACTCATGTAGATTTTGATTGTTTTTTCACTTAATATGCTTATTTTTTTCTATCTTAATATCAAATTTTTCTAGAACATTTAATTATTTCAAATATCATGTGCTTATCTGCTTAATACTTTATACCTTACAACCAACTATTTTCCTGTTTTGCAATATCAGCAGTTCAAGCTGAAGTTGAGGAAATAATAAGGACAATATGACATAAAAATTCAAGGTAAACAGTGGCCTAATTTATGCATTCTATTTATTTATTTATTTCATTTTTGGAAACCATTTTCCATGTTATAATACATAAAAATACCAAAGCTGAAAAGAATGGTAAAAAAGATATTGTCATGGAAATAAGATATCTGTAGATACCATTATAAAACAACATCTGAATAATATAACATTGGCACCAAAGTATTATCAATGGTATGAACATTTACATAAATTACCATTTTTACAACATCACAACTACAATTCATGTACAGCTTGTTCAAAACATTGAGATCAAAAATAAATAAATATGAATATGTACAATATATGAAAATGTTATGCAAATCAATTAAAAAAAAATGTAATGCAATGAAATTTAATGTGAAAGGATGAAATTCTAACCTACATATACTAAGAAATTCTAACCTACATATACTAAGAAATTCTAACCTACATATACTAAGAGCACTTTAAAAACAGGTACAAAAATATATAAAATCATAAATATGAAAATCCAACATATTTCATTTTATATTTGAACATGTATGGGCTGACATCTAAAACTTAAAATATTATGTTCCAAGGGACATATTGAACAAGAGTTGTCAGAAGACAACAGCCGGGGATTAAAGTGACCTCAATGCACAAAAGATTAATAGCAAAGGATAACCTAATCATAAAATGTAAGTCAAAGCCACTTAATTTGTCATTGATGTGTGCAGTAATTGCCATGGCAATTAATTTGATAAAATATCATTGTCCTATAATGTGTAGTTGTTGAGTAAATTGAACTTAAATGCAAAACTTAACCAAAGTCACTGATGTGTAAAATGTAGGTCAGAGCCACCTAATTGTCAATGATTTGGGTAGTACTCATCAAGGCAATTAATATGATGAAATATCATTGTTCTATAATGTGTAGTTGTTGAGAAATGGACTTAAACGCAAAACTTAACCGAGGTCACTGATGGCGTAAAATGTAGGTCAAAGCCACCTAATTGTCAATGATTTGGGTAGTACTCATCAAGGATATTAATTTGATGAAACATCATTGTCTTGTAATGTGTAGTTGTTGAGAAATGGACTTAAATGCAAAACTTAGCCAAAGTCACTGAAGTGTAAAATGTAGGTCAAAGCCACCTAATTGTCAATGACTTGGGTAGTACTCGTCAGGCAATTAATATGATGGAATATCATTGTCCTATAATGTGTAGTTGTTGAGAAATGGACTTTAACACAAAACTTAACCAAAGTCACTGAGGCGTAAAATGTAGGTCAAAGCCACCTAATTGTCAATGATTTGGGTAGTACTCATCAAGGCGATTAATTTGATGAAACATCATTGTCTTATAATGTGTAGTTGTTGAGAAATGGACTTAAATGCAAAACTTAACCAGAGTCACTCAACCATGAAATATAGGTCAAAGAGTCAAACTACCTAGTGAACTCTGTAGTACTATCAAAGATCTATGTACTGACATATTATTATTGTTCTACCTCTTACAGTTTCTGAGAAATGGACTTTAACGCAAAACTTAACCGGATGTACGGACGTACGGAAGGACGGACAAGGGTAACACTATATGCCCCTTCCACATTTGGGGCGGGGCATACAAAAATAACCCTCAGGGCAAAGTCCAGGTCGAAATGTAAACAAATATCGTACCATCAGAAAGCTCTCATCACAGGAAAGTCAAATACCAAATACGAACACCCTACTACTGAACAACTTTATTCTAGAAGTAAGGTTAGTTAAAGTTTTTCAAAGATTGCCCTAAGGGCAAGGTCAAGGTCAAAATGTCTACAAGTATGGTACCAGAGGAAAGCTCTCTCCATAAGAAAGTTACATACCAAATATGTACACCCTACCACTAAAAGCCTACCTTCTAGATGAAAGGTTTTTTCAAAAATTGTCCTCAAGGCAATGTCAAAGTCAAAATGTCTAAAATTATGGTACCACTAGAAAGCTCTCATCATAAGGAAGTTGCAAACAAAATATAAACACCCTACCACTAAAAGCATACCTTCTAGAGGCAAGGTTAAAGTTTTTCAAAAATTGTCCTAAGGGCAAGGTCAAGGTTATAATGTCTACTATGGTACCAGAAGAAAGCCCTGATCATAAGGAAAAACATACCAAATATTAACACCCTACCACTAAAAGCATATCTTCTAGACACAAGGTTTAAAGTTTTTTTTAAAATTGCCCTAAGGGCAAGGGCAATGTCATAATGTCTACAAGTATGGCACCAGAAGAAAGCTCTTATCAAAAGGAAGTCACATACCAAATATCAACATCCTAGCTCTTCAGGTCTCAATTCCATAAACCAGGTTTAAGTTTAGCTGACGCTGCCAACGCCAGGGGTATTAAAAGAGCTATCTGGACATTCGTCCCGGTGAGCTAAAAAAATTAAATAGCTACTTTGGTCTGAAAAGTCTTGCAAATGCTTTAATTATAGCCAAGAGTGGGCAACAATCTTGATCATCAAAAAGTTAAATTTTAACGCCTTCACAATACCCTTTCTATGACTTCCTGTTAAGAATCTTACTTCTGAACACATAGGAACAAGAAAATAAATGTAAAATACATGTCCATTATGCAAAAAGGAGGTGATAGTTTATTTTACAGCTTTTTGGGCATTTGTACAGGTATTTGCTAATATGGTACATGTATATTATTTTCATGATGTTATAACAATCAAAAATAAGAAATATTCCATCAGTATGAATTTATCAAAAACTATAAATTCTGACAATAAAAGAAAATTAATAAGGGCTATTCCTTTAAAAAGGATGTACCAGGGTCGGAAGGCAGAAAATTAAAATTCTTGTGGGTTCTTGTCAATTTTGTATCTTATTGCTATACTCATATTTGTCCATTACCCTTGGTTGTGGGTGTGGTAGAAAATTGCCTTCCAACCCTGGTACATGCATTTTAATGGAAAAGCCCTAAATATAACTCCCCACAAATGATCACAATCTCACATTCCACACATAATTTATTTCCCATGAAAAATTGCTAAAATAATAAACAGAAGAAAAATACCCAAATTTCCCATCTTCCATAGTAGGTAATAAAGTTGAAGAAAATTGAAAAACCTAACCCATAACAAATCACCAATTCAAAAAATTTATTTATAAAGGAAATAAAAGTCAAAGAAAAAAGTTAAATGTTCTATTATATGATTCACTCAAATAATAAAATAGTGTATTCAATATGGTTTAATTGTGATATGAATATGGAAAGGGAGAAAATGTATCAATGGAAATTTATTGGTCCCAAATTTAATGCAATTAAATCAAATTGCAAATCATTTCAATTCATTTGGTTTGTATTTCATCTGACAGGTTCAATGTACACAAAAAAATAAATAAATTTATATTATACCGGACACCAAGAGAACATAACAGCTCAATAAATATAAAGTAGGAAAAAAATTCATCATACATTGTTTATACACAAATAATTAAATTGCTGCAAAAATAAAAACATAGAAAAATGAATTTTCTATTTCTTTCATTCTGTTTAAGTTAATGGATAGATTTGACAATTTGGTCAGGTAATGCAATAAATCAATAAATAATCACATGTTAAAATCTGAGAGAAAATTCCTGTTTCTGAGAATTTAAATCAATATCAGCATTCTATTATCTTCTTTCCCCTATTTTCACAAAATCTGCTAAGGGTCTGGTGTCAGGTGATGGTGTTTAAATGTTCAGATACTATTACAGTAAAGCAATAGTGCATATTTTCATATGTATGATTGATGCCTGTGTATGACAATCTACAGTTATAATGAATTACAGTAGGAATGTCTATTTCTTCTCTCCTGTTCTAGTAAATGCTGCCCTTTGTCTAGATTTTACAATGTCGTCTGGTGATGGTGTTGAGAAATCAAAAGGTACTATTTTCTGTAATATATCACTACACTTCTTCACATGCTTCATTTGATACATGTAAGAAAATTTGAAATACTGTCTCTTTAACGACTCCTTAGCAGATGTGCTACAGTTCGGTAGATTCAAACACAAGACTTGTCCAAGATATGAACCTCTAGATTTAAATAAATCACATTCCATATTATATTCAATATCCACTGATAATTTAATATCTGTTGTGGTCTGGTCTTGACCTTCAATTGACATTTGTGTCACAAGTATTTCATCTTCCTTTTCATTATTATTCTCTGTAGTTTTATTTCTACATTTTGTAGAATTTTTGCCAGCTAATTCAGAAAGTGATATCTTATTTTCCCTTTTCTGCCCATTTATTATTAAAGCAGAAAGGTGTTTTGCTAATTTATATTCTTCTGTTGAATACTTTTGGTTTGCTAATACAGATAAAGATGGCTGCACTTCCTGTTTGTTCTGAGATGGCAATGATATCAAATCCTTCTTTGAGTTTTCATTTAATGTCTTTGCCGTTGATCCGGAAATCAGCCCTTGTTCAGGTTGATCTAGACTTGCTAAGCCACTTGTGCATCTTGTATGTAAAGCAAGATCTGCTAGTGATGGCTGTTTTCGGTTGTCAGATAACTTGGAGTTTGCCAGTTGAGATAAAGACAGGTTTTCAGCTGTTGTAGAAGAATGCAGTTTAGCTAAATCAGACAATGACATCTGTTTGGCTGTAGAGCTAGACTTGTCCATCTCTGATGATGGTTGTTTGCCGATTTCTGAAGGCTGAATTTTAAATAATTCTGACATAGATATTTGCTTGGAAGAGGAAGTTTCTTTTTTGGCTAGTTCTGCTAGTGAAAGTTGCTTGGCTGGAACAGAAGATTGCATCATTTTCACACCCTGTGATAAGAGTAGTTGTTTTCTTGTCTCAGAGGGCTGCATTTTAGCTAATTCTGCTAAAGAAATCTCTCTTGGATCGCTAGCTGCCTTTGTGATACTACCAGAGGTATCATGTGGAATGATTTGTTTACTTGTTAATTCTGCTAATGATGTTGTTTTAGCTTCATCTTGCTGCTTGGCTATCTCTGCTAAGGATAGATGCTTTGAGGATTGTTTCTCAGAATGCTTCAAAGTCATTTTACTTATTTCCATACTTGATAGTTTGTTTTCTATACCACCAACTAATGATTGACGAGTTGTGTTTTCTGATGAAAGATTTCTGGTGTTTGTTTGTGTCAATGATGAACTCTGATTTGCTAAAACTGACAAAGATGGCGGTTTCATTGATGAACTTTGGCTTGCCAAGTCTGATAAACATGGCTGCTTTTCTGAAGTCTTTTTAGTTGCCAAATGAGACGAACCTGCCTGTTTATCTACTGAATGCTGCTTTGCTAACTGTGAAGATGATAGCTGGCTATTAGATGTCAAATTTTCATTGGCTAACTGTGCTAATGATGGCTGCCTTGAAGATGATTTTTGATTGGTCAATTGTGATAATGCTTTAATGTTTCCTGCTTCCTGTTTCTGAATATCACCACATGATTTTGAATTCTTGTCCAACTGATTATGCTGAGATCTATTAAATTCTAGTGTTCCTATTTGTTTAACATTGTCTACAGTATGAATAGAAGAGTCATCTGGTGTTGATGATAAACAATCAGATGACCCAGTGGATGGATATTTCTCCCTTTTCCTGACTCCAGTTACTTCATATGTGTCAGGTGTTGATGAAAGACATTCAGATGACCCAGCAGACGAATAGTTAACGGACTTAGAATTTAATGATTTAAATTGAGCATTAGATAAATTTTCAATAGAACTTTCAGAGGACCAACTACCACCATATTTCATTATTCCCAAGGATTGTTTTAAATTATAAGGTAATGAAATTGTTTTATCATTAGGGGATTCTGATTCAAGCGACAGTAAAAATTCATCAAAATCATCGCCTTACCTTACATATGCCAATTATCAATCAATGTATCACCAGTACAGGACCAAGGAGGTAATTATGAAAAGAAAAGAAGAGGCATAACGTTAGGCAATGTGTTACAATAAGTTGATGTGATATATAACATTAGGCAATGCGTTTAAGTAAAATTTACAAGAGATATAACACTCAGCAATGTGAATACGTTGCAATAAAATGTACAAAAGGCATAGCTTTTATGTAAGGCATATGTTGAAATATTGTACAAGATGTAACATTAGGCAATGTATTGCAGTAAAATTTTAAAGAGACAAAACATTAGACAATGTGTTCCAATAAAATGTAAAAGTGTACAATCAAATTAAATTTGTATCCATATCACTTAGATAAGTACATGTTAAGATACTGTTGAATTGTAACGGAAATATAAAAAAAAATTAAATCTATGTGAACTGATCAACTTAAAAGTAATTAAATTAGTCAAATGAACCAAGGCCTGGTGTGGATAAGTCTGTACGAATCTGAATCTCCTGAAGTGAATATCATGGATGTGTAGGGTTGATTAATAAAAATTATAAATTAATAACCTAATTGTCACAACAACACTCCAGTGAATTGAAAGTACTTGCTATCTACCCGAGTGTTGTTGTGAAATTTAGATTATTAATTTAAATTCAGTGAGTTAAATCGATAAAATATGTCCATTCTACTAATATCCTTACAAATGTAATATTCATAACATTTAAATTTTGTCTTTTTAGGCATACCTTGAGATCTGTTTCGTCGTGATTCTCTGGGCTGTCTTTGAGGTTTAGGTGCATCTGAAATATATATCAAAGTACATAAACATGATTATTTCAAGCAGTTACATCTAAAATGAAGAGTAAGCTTTTTAAAACATATTAACAAGTGTTATTCTTTGTTTTGACTATATAGCATAATCATTTCTCCAAAGGTGAAAAGGCTTCAGAATTGTACAATTGAAAGCTTTAGAATGATTTGCTCACTACAAAGGACAATGATTGGCTCAAGTAATTATACACAATTAAGTTATACCTATACACTCTCCTAGATATGTGAACTTGAAAAGCAGCAAAGCAACCTTCCACTTTTTTCAGGACAATGCATAGTTTTGTTTATGATAATTTTTGTTCTTGTCCAATAACTACACAACACTCCTGTCAATCTTGGTTGATACCAGACCAAAACACACGACAAGTACTATTGTCACCAACAAACTCTATTTGTAAATCTTTTAAGTCAGATATGGCTATAACTCTTTGGCTAAAAAAATATATGTTAAACTACATGTATATACATTGTAGTTAACAAATCATTTCAAGTTTGTTGTAAGCTAAGGAAAGACACAGGAGCAGTTTGACCCACAAACCTAATTCCACTCAGTGAAATTTGCTCAGAAAATGAAAGCTCTGATGGAGCTGAAACCCGAAAGTCCTGAAATCTACACCACCAAAACTTCGTAGTCATCCAAAGAACTGCTGCATAAAATAATGAATCTATATGTTTAACTGGCATTAGAGAGCTATTTTGATCATCTGAAACCAAAAAGTACAATTTATCAAAAGTGAATTAGAATATCATTAGGAAATTCTGTAATCACATAAAAATAGTCGGATGGATGATTTTCGAATGGGTGACCAGTTCCACCCATGTGTTAAAGAGCAACTCGAGGTAAACAAATAACGTCGCTGATTCGAGGAACTATTTGAATAAACACAAACAGAAAGCACAATTTATATGATTAAGTTATTCTGTAATACGTTAAAATAAAGGGAAGGTGTAATTTCGTATGTTTATCAAATCCATTGCTATAAAAAGGCAATAAACATGACACAGGTAAAAATGTTATTTTTCTCTTTGACAAAATTAATAATTGTGCATTAGAAGCACTGAATTTCTTGATAAAGACAGGGATGTAAGTTC
Source organism: Modiolus philippinarum (assembly GCA_002080025.1). Taxonomy (NCBI): domain Eukaryota; kingdom Metazoa; phylum Mollusca; class Bivalvia; order Mytilida; family Modiolidae; genus Modiolus; species Modiolus philippinarum. The sequence continues at coordinate 87,691 of MJUU01054342.1, read as the reverse complement.
TGTGAATATATATATATTGTATTTTCCTATAAATTTTATATAGCAACACCAGCACTATTCGACTTACAAAAACGGATTTTGAAAGAAATTTATGCACTATATTTGATCGGAAGAATGCAGCTCTTTAAATACGTTAATAACCCTGTCTCCCACGTGACATCTCTTGGATGGTTTTAAAAACTCTCCAGCCTACAGCTTTTGAGTTAAAAATGATATGCAAGTCTGAGCCTTGTGGCTAAAAAATTTCTTCATTTCCATTGAAGTGGAATCAAGGTTGCAGGAAAGTAGTAGACCAGGCATGTCACAGATTTTTACTAACTAAATTTTGACTTGATAGTCATAGAAGAATATTTTTTTGTTCATATCTATTGTATACATTACCTTGCTGGTTTAGTAATTCATTTAGTGAAGGCTGTATGTTGTAGTTGTTTTTGACAATGACCTGTGCCATTACATGTTCTGGAATTGTATCTCCTAGGACATTCCTTACTTCATCAAGACAAGAGTTCAGTTTTGCTGTGAAAACAAAAGTAAAAACATTTTACTACTTCAATTTTTAATTTGGTTTACATAACAAGATATAAAACATGGTTAAAGCTAAAGGCTCAGAAAACTGAGCCTGCACTAGCCACTAATCATGAAAGCTGATGGTTTCCAATTCCTTGTACATAACAGAAATTATTCTGATTACATTGTTTTTTCTTCCTACCAATGAACTAAACACAAAAAATTAGTTTTTGGACAAAATAAGCAAATTTTAAATAGGATTTTTCATAAATGCTTTCTGCGGGTTTTGATTGGCCGTATAGTTTAAAAGAATTTTAAAATGAAGGAAATTAACATTTTTTTAAATTTGTTTTTCCTTAGTCAGGATTTTTACAATACCCTAACAAAAGTTCGAGCAGTAACCATATTACTTCATGCACATCTTCAGATGGTGTACTACAACTGTGTAACATTACATCGAAATCCAAGCAGCTGTTTAGGAGAACATGCGCTGACAAGGTTTGAATCCCCTTTTTCCAGAAAATATTCAAAGACAAATTATCTCCCCATCAAAATTTCGTGCAGCAACCATATTATTTCATGCAAATCTTCAGATGGTGTACTACAACTGTGTAACATTTCATCAAAATCCAAGCAGCCGTTTAGGAGAACATGCGCTGACAAGGTTCGCCTCCCCCTATTTCCAGAAAATATTCGAAGACGAATTATCTCCCCTTCAAAATTTCGGACAGCAACCATATTACTTCATGCACATCTTCAGATGGTGTACTACAACTGTGTAACATTTTAACAAAATCCAAGCAGCCGTTTAGGAGAACATGCGCTGACAAGGTACATGGACGGACAGACAGACAGACGGAAGGACAGAGTGATTCAAATATACCCCCCACCCAACTTTGTTTGTGGGGGGTATAAAAATTGACAATATGTTGCACCTGTGTGTTTTAAAGTAGCCACAATGAAATTTGCCACGACTTTTCTCCAAATATCTTTTTAAGTAAATGTTAAAGGATGACATGGCAAACACCAATAGAAAGCTTATTTTTTGCTGCTTCATGTCATGCATTTCCATAATTTTACAACAAAGGGTTAAAAAGTTTTTCATTACCCTTCTATGTTATTTAAACAGAAAATTTGAGTCTAAAACAGAGGGAGTATACCTGGTACTTGGTTAACACCTGGGGTCTATCAATTAACCAAAACACGTGGGTCGGGAGCTAATCTCGATTGCCAAGCAAAAAATTAATTATGTAATTACTTGACAAAGTGTCAACAAAAACTTTTTACCTATAAACAAATTTGTTTTAATAAATATAGATGGTAACAGGATATTAGCTCTGCAAATTTTATCCTCAGATTTACCTAAACATTTTTATGTAAATTACTAAACAAATCAATATTCTGTTTGTTCATTGGCCACCCAAATAAACAACAAACAGGCACCCTATATGCAAATAAGTAATCAATCAGCAATCCATTTGGTGTCTTTTCATTTGTTTGTTGGTTTGCGTAAATCATTCATCAATCACTCCCACATTAAATTTCCTTAAAATTCGTGTGAAATTAACATGAAGGTCTATCATTTGTCTATAGAAAATATTTTTATTTGAACTTTGATTATTTCGGTAAATATATCAAGAGTTGTGGAAAAAATATTAGAAAATGATACATATATATTTATGTAGGTCTTATTTAAAACTAAATAGCTACAACAATTTAAGCTGTGGCAAATTTCGTTGTGCATACTTTAGTTTTTAGTTTCTTGATATTTGGGTTATTGGATGTGGTTTGTTTCCATTGATTTATTCACTTTTTTACCTTTTTGGGGCCATTTAGGGCTTGCTATATCTTATGAGGTTCCTCCCTGTGGTGAAGACCGTACGGTGACACCTAGATGCTTTTATTTGAGTCTTTTTAACCTGGATATGGGATGTTGTCTTCTTGACATTTACCCCATTTCCTTTCTTTTTCATATTTAGTTACAGCATTAATGTAAAAAAAAATTGCCAAAGTTGATGGACCATGAAACTGGAGATCAGGGCTATATAACAGGTACTAGACTGGAATGGACCTACCTAGATGTTACAACAGACCAAATATGGTGAGTTCATTCATTACAGTTGATCACAAATCAATTTGAATGTAACACTATGTTGCAAATTTTCCAAAGTCACTCAATCATGCAACTGAGACCAAGGTCAATGGACAAGTAGCTGACAGTCACGTACCCAATAAAAACATCATTACACAAAATACAGTGGATATAGATATTGTTACTAAGAAAAAACTTGAAAGTGAAACTGTGTTGCCATGTATGTGAAGTTAATGAATCAAGAAAACAAGGCCATGGTCATCTAAAACATGTGATGCTACTAAGGATGCATAACACAGTTTCGTAAATAATACAATGGGTTTTTCCCTAATAAGTCACATGACGGGTAGGGGATACCCTGTTATTTATATACAATGGATATAAAATCGACAAGTTTTTCATATTAATGTCGTCAAAGAAGGTCTTTTCTGCTAAATGAACCCAATTTGAAGCAATTTACAATTTTCAAAATTGTTTTATTTGCACACTGACTAAAGGGAGACAACCATCAAAACATCCCCTATTTACATGTGGAAAATTTTCATCTTTGACTTCAAGGTGCTGTAACTTTTTTGGAAGACGGCGATCGTACCCTGAAAGTGCACTCATTTAACAAGATGTGTTTGTGAAACACTATGCCCCCAGCAGCAAACATGTCTACCATACAAAATAAATACTAAAATTGCAATCATTAGATATTAAGGTTAAGCAGACATTTGTAAAAGGCTCCATTAGATCTATCCACATATAGAATATCAAGCCTCTTGCAATTGTAATTTGCGAGCTAAAAGCAAAATTTAAATTTTGACCTCTGTGACCTTGACCTTTGACCGGACTTAAATGAAATTTGCATAATGATGTTTAGCTTTAAATGATCAACATACAGGCCAAATATGAAGGTCCTATCACATCTGGTTGGAAAAATATCGGCAATGTTCAAGTTTTCAGTTTCACTCAGTGACCTTGACCTTTGACCTGACCCATATTTGTTGGATATATATTAAGCTTCATCAGATCTATTCACATATAGAATACCAAGCCTCTAGCAATTGTTAACGAGCTATAGCAAAATCTGGATTTTGACCTTTTGACCTCTGTGACCTTGACCGTTGATCTGACCTTAGTGAAATTTGCATAATGTTGTTCAATTTCATACACCAATATACAGGCCAAATATGAAGGTCCAAACACATCTGGTAGAAAAGATATAGGCAATGTTAAAGTTTTTGTAAAAGTTTTCAATTTTGCACTCGGTGACCTTGACCTTTGACCTGGCCTAATTTTTTTTGTAATATATGTATCAAGCTTCATTAGATCTATTCACATATAGAATATCAAGCCTCTAGCAATTGTAATTAACAAGCTAGAGCAAAATCTAGATTTTGACCTTTTGACCTCTGTGATCTTGACCTTTGGCCTGACCTTATTGAAATTTGTAAATGCTGTTCAGTTTAATATGAACAATATGCAGGGCAAATATAAAGGTCCTATCACATCTGGTTGAAAAGATATAGGCAATGTTAAAGTTTTTGTTAAAGTTTTCAATTTTCCACTCGGTGACCTTGACCTTTGACCTGACCCAAATTTTTTTGGTGGATATCTATTAAGCTTCATTAGATCTATTCACATATAAAATATCAAGCCTCTAGCAATTGTAATTAACGAGCTATAGCAAAATCTAGATTTTGACCTTTTGACCTCTGTGACCTTGACCTTTGACCTGACCTAAGTGAAATTTGAATAATTGTGTTCAGCTTCACATGATCAACACAAATACTAATTATGAAGGTCCTATCACATCTGGTTTAAAAGTTATGAGCCAGGTTAAAGTTGCGGACAGACAGACATACAGACAGACAGACAGACAGACAGGACAAAAACAATATGCCCCCGATCTAAAGATCCGGGGGCATAAAAATTCAAATCAAGCCCTTCGAAATGAATGAAAAAAGGAAATGCTGAATTCTTTCCAGCTGTGTGCTGTTTCTCACTGAAATAGCTTAATTTTGACCAATTATGGGGTGTAAATTGCTATTTTGTGCACAGATTTCAGGCTTCCACACTATTTAATGTGAAATGAAATATGACATGAACTTTAATTCATTGCAAAATTCATCATTTTAGCTTTCCATTGATATATAGATATCATAGGTTGAAACATGAGATGCATGCATTGGAAAGGGGGGATTTTTGAATTGCCCCTACTAGTGCGACATTGCAAATAAAACTGTGTTATGCACCCTAAGGTCAATAGACAAGTAGCTGACTGTCAAGTGCCCCTAAAATACATCATCACACAAAATAAAGTGGCTAAATATATTATAAAAGGACTTGATCATGGAACTATGATTCAATATTTATGGAGCTTATGGATCATGACAAGTGATGACCCTAAAGGATGTCTCGCCTGTCCCTGCTGGACTTTAAATTGATGTAAAATCTAAGTGAACTAATCAGAAAAGTGAACATGCTCACTAGACTGTGAAATTGAGGTCAAGGACAAAAGTCATCTGCCAGACTGACATGTACTACCCAAGACCAACCTACATACCAAATATTATCAACCTNTATTAAGCTTCATCAGATCTATTCACATATAGAATACCAAGCCTCTAGCAATTGTACTTAACGAGCTATAGCAAAATCTAGATTTTGACCTTTTGACCTCTGTGACCTTGACCGTTGATCTGACCTTAGTGAAATTTGCATAATGTTGTTCAATTTCATACACCAATATACAGGCCAAATATGTATAGGCAATGTTAAAGTTTTTGTTAAAGTTTTCAATTTTGCACTCGGTGACCTTGACCTTTGACCTGGCCTAATTTTTTTTGTAATATATGTATTAAGCTTCATTAGATCTATTCACATATAGAATATCAAGCCTCTAGCAATTGTAATTAACAAGCTAGAGCAAAATCTAGATTTTGACCTTTTGACCTCTGTGACCTTGACCTTTGGCCTGACCTTATTGAAATTTGCATAATGCTGTTTAATATGACCAATATGCAGGGCAAATATAAAGGTCCTATCACATCTGGTTGAAAAGATATAGGCAATGTTAAAGTTTTTGTTAAAGTTTTCAATTTTCCACTCGGTGACCTTGACCTTTGACCTGACCCAAATTTTTTTGGTGGATTTCTATTAAGCTTCATTAGATCTATTCACATATAAAATATCAAGCCTCTAGCAATTGTAATTAACGAGCTATAGCAAAATCTAGATTTTGACCTTTTGACCTCTGTGACCTTGACCTTTGACCTGACCTAAGTGAAATTTGCATAATTGTGTTCAGCTTCACATGATCAACACAAATACTAATTATCACATCTGGTTTAAAAGTTATGAGCCAGGTTAAAGTTGCAGACAGACAGACAGACAGACAGACAGACAGACAGACAGGACAAAAACAATATGCCCCCGATCTAAAGATCCGGGGGCATAAAAATTCAAATCAAGCCCTTCGAAATGAATGAAAAAAGGAAATGCTGAATTCTTTCCAGCTGTGTGCTGTTTATCACTGAAATAGCTTACTTTTGACCAATTATGGGGTGTAAATTGCTATTTTGTGCACAGATTTCAGGCTTCCACACTATTTAATGTGAAATGAAATATGACATAAACTTTAATTCATTGCAAAATTCATCATTTTAGCTTTCCATTGATATATAGATATCATAGGTTGAAACATGAGATGCATGCATTGGAAAGAGGGGATTTTTGAATTGCCCCTACTAGTGCGACATTGCAAATAAAACTGTGTTATGCGCCCTAAGGTCAATAGACAAGTAGCTGACTGTCAAGTGCCCCTAAAATACATCATCACACAAAATAAAGTGGCTAAATATATTATAAAAGGACTTGATCATGGAACTATGATTCAATATTTATGGAGCTTATGGATCATGAAAACAAGTCATTGAAGTCAATGTCATCTGAAACATGTGATGCTAGAAAATTCATCAGTTAAGGTATCTGTTGACCAAAGATGATCTGTTTTAAATCTATTAGGGTTTTTANTCACTGAACCATGAAATTGAGGTCAAAGAAACATGACAGGTGTCAGACTGGCGTGTACCCATATAGATCTCCCTACAAACAAAATATGACAGGTCTAGGTGTAACAGTTACTGAGAAAAGGACTTTAATGTGAAACTATGTCGCAGATTTTCTAAGTTCACTGAACCATGCAATTGAGGTCAAGGCAACACGCCATCGCTGGATTGCTATACCTATGTCTCGCCTTCAGCGACTTTCGTCGCAGGCGAGACAAAAACAAGTCATTGAAGTCAATGTCATCTGAAACATGTGATGCTAGAAAATTCAGCAGTTAAGGTATCTGTTGACCAAAGATGATCTGTTTTAAATCTATTAGGGTTTTTAGAAAAAGTTTACAATGCCGTCATACCCGCCAGTGGAAACTAATAATTATGTCTCACTTCCAATGGCTATCGTTGCAGGCAGACAATATTTATTAACTCTATTCCAATCAAGAATTGTGTAGCCCACCTTGATCCCTATTATTCAGCTGTAAACTGGGAGTTCCTGACAAGTTATTAAGTGATTTATCTGACCCTCACCTTGATCAGTATCATTTAGATGTAATCTAGGAGTTCCTAATGAGTTATTTAGAGACATATTTGACCCGCATCTTGATCAGTATCATTCAGCTATAAACTGGGAGTTCCTGACAAGTTATTAAGTGATTTATCTAAACCTCACCTTGATCAGTATCATTCAGATGTAATCTAGGAGTTCCTAATGAGTTATTTAGAGACATATTTGACCCTCACCTTGATCAGTGTCATTCTGATGTAAACTGGAATTTCCTGACAAACTATCAAGTGATTTATCTGACCCTAACGTTGATCCATATCATTCAGATGTAAGCTTGGAGTAAATGATGAGTTATTTTGTGACATATTTGATCCTCACCTTGATCAGTATCATTCAGCTGTAATCTGGGAGTTCCTGACGAGTTACTTAGTGAATGTTGATCCCCATCACTATCCTCCCCGTCTTCCTCTTCCTCCGGGATTCCTTCCTCCATATAATGTGATAAGTCAACATTTTTGTCACGGTTAAATGTAAACTGTGCAGCTGTAAAAAAAATAATAATAATAATATTTAACATTTAATTATTTTTTCTTGATTTTTCCACAATATTTATAATATTTTCTGTTAGATAACAAAAATACTCTTTGTTCAAAGTGTACATACACCTGAGAGAAGAAAGATGATCATCTGGTCTTTGTTTCTACAATAGTTTCAAGTAGGAATGACTTTCAAATACTTTAATATACTTAGTTTTCAACAAAAAATCACTTTAAGTTTTTCTATTAATTATGTATAACAGGTCTTACAAGCCCATCCAAGAAAGGCAAGATGTCTAAATCCTAACAAAAATGAGGAAATATAGTTTTCAATCAATAGGATCACTGTTTAAAAGGTTTCTTGATTCAAGTACATGTAACTAAAAGATCATTATTACATAAATACATTGTATTTGTATTATGTTGATTGTTTTTCAAAGTGTGTAATTACTTTGTATATATTACATCCTTATAAATACATGTATTTATCATTTAGCTATTCACCACACATAAGGGGAGGGTTTGAATCCAAAAAAACGAGTTTATCCCCACCACAATTTTTGTGCCCGTCCCAAGTCAGGAATATGTTGGACATTGGCTTGTCCTAGTCTTCTAATAAAATTTTAGTTTCTTAATATTCGGATTATTGGATGTGGTTTGTTTCCATTTTATTCACTTTTTACCTTTTTGGGGGCCATTTAAGGCTTGCTATATGGTGTGAGGTTCCTCTGTGTTGAAGACCATACGGTGACACCTAGATGCTTCATTTCAGTATGGGATGTTGTCTGCTTGACATTTACCCCATTTCCTTTCTTTTTCATAATTCTAGAGTATTATTTATTGTAGTAATTTTGTATCCCTGTTCAAGCTGAAAATTAAGGGCCCATCTAAAATTATCAAGTTATCTCCCTTTAAAAAAAACTTTCATGACCTTGTCATTATAGATGAAATGATGTGCCATCACAAATTACTATTAATATCCATATTTGTAGTGTAGGTTGAGTAACTGATCCACCTTAGTCTTGTCCACTCAACCATGAGAAGGAAGTTAAAAAGATTGCAATAAGAACAAGAATAAAATTCCTGGGTCCCCCGCCGCTCATGCAATATACTAGTACATGTATAATGTATATGAAATTGCAATATTTCAAACATTCAGGGCAGTTCCAAAATTAAATATGTGGGGGATACAAAAAATACCACGGCAGATGTTCGAACTTCACCAAGGAATTAGTGGAATTAACATTTGGTATAAAAATATCACGAAAATCTGTAAAAATTTGTAGCCATGAGAGCGCTTACAAGGTCAATTTTTGGATAAAACGTTGTTGCTATTTTGGTCAAAGTCCAATAACTCCGTCAAAAAGTCTTGACCGAAACTGATCTTCGAACTCAACCAAGATGTTAGTGGTATAAACATTTGGTATAAATTTCATGAGAATCTGTTACAATTTGTAGGCATGAGAGTGCTAACAAGGTAAAATTTTGGATAAAACAGAGTCATTATTTTCGTCAAAGTCCCATTACTCCGTCAAAAGGTACTGACCGAGGCTGATTTTCGATATTGACCAAGGTATAAGTGGTATAAACAATTGATATAAATTTCATGAGAATCGTCAAAATTTGTAGGCATGAGAGCACTTACAAGGTCAATTTTTGGCTAAACTGTGTCGTTATTTTGGTCAAAGTCCCATAACTCCATCAAAAAGTATCGACCAAGGCTGATTTTCGAATTTGACAAAGGTATTAGTGATATAATCATTTGGTATAAATTTTATGAAAATCCATCAAAATTTGTTGGCATGAGAGCGCTTACAAGGTCAATTTTTGGTTAAAACGGTGTCGTTATTTTGGTCAAAGTCCCATGACTCCGTCAAAAAGTATCGACCAAGGCTGATTTTCGATCTTGACCAAGGTATTAGTGATATAAACATTTGGTATAAATTTCATGAAAATCCTTTATAATTTGTAGGCATGAGAGCCCTTACATGAAAGTGTGACGGACGGACAGACGGACGGATGGACAGACGGACGGATGGACACACGGACGCCCGGCATTTCTATGTCCCCGCTCTGCGTTGCAGTGGGGGACAAAAATGACCACAGTTATTTTCAGAATTTACAGAATTGACAGTTTCAATTGAAATAACCTTGACAGGAGACTGTACAATTACATGTCATTACATGACTTATGGTTATCTGAAGTAAGCTCTCATCACTGTGTAGTATAGAATACGTACCTGTACCAGGAGAAATACAGTAATTATCTTCTACAGAATGTCCCAAATAATCATCATCATCATAAAAATCTACAATTAAGTAAGGAAAAGTAAATTGTTGTTCAGCTGTTTGCCATTCATTGTGACTTAACCTTGAAACTTATCTTGGATAACTAGTGGTATCAAATTATCTCCCCTCTAAAACAACTGTACTGCCTCTGCAACTTTTCTGTTACATATATAGCATGGCCGGGTATTACAATAAGTGTAAATATTTAACAAATTGTTTTGATTACAAAACAATTAAGAAAACAATATTCAGTGAAAATGTCTTTCAAATTTCTGATCTTTACTTAACCAAGTTGTAGGTAACAATTGAAACTGCCTGCAAGGAGAGATGATCCAACAGCTTCTTTGATACTTCACTCTTGTAAAAAGAACAAAACCTGTCTAAATAAATCGATTTTTGATAAGATTATGCTTTCAGCTTAGTTCATTGAAGACCAAACTAGAAAGAGGCCCGTTAAAAAAAATAAATCATGTGTAAATGTTATGTACAATCAATTAAATAAGCTCTAGTAACACAGCCAAAAACAAAATGAAAATGATTTCATTTGTACAACCAAAAGAATAAATTTCGTGAGAAAGCTAAATTTCTATCAGAATTTATTTCATTATATAACAATGCATTTCACGAAAAAAAATAATCATTTTATGACAATTTTTTTTTTTAACTGAAGAATAGATATTTTGTGAAGATGATAAAACTGTAAATACATGTATGTTTTAGCTTCCATAAATAAAACTAGAAATATTTCAATCTCTTTTTATAGTTCAAATCTGTAGGAAAAACAACGTAATAATGCAAAAACCTTCACACAAAATATTTGTTTAATGCCAGATGTAAAACTGATTAGAAAAAAAACACAATTTAACCTTACTGGTTAATAATAATAATAATAATAATTTTCTGACAAAACTTTGATTTCTTTGTTTTTGCTTTTTTTTTAATTCAATTTTTATTTTATTTTTCTCTCCTTTAATATAGCATATTTGTAACTACTCAGTATTTTTAAAATCACAGATAATTTCATGATAATGTCACTGTTTACATTTTGACCAATCACAGAGCAGATAAAATGTGAACAAACCAAACTTGAAGTCATTGGGCGTTGCTAGTTTCTACATTTTTCATCTAGTGGGAGGGAAATCAATCAACTTTCGATGTCATTATTCAATTCATTATCGTTCTAAAATTTTATATGATAGATTTTTTATGCTTAAAATATTATGTAGAATTGTCATATCAATTTTTAAAATCTGCAAAGAGAGAATCCGATTTTATACTCGCACCTTTTCAATAAGATTACTACTGATTCCCCCATGTTTCCCCTCCTCAAAAAATTGATATCCCTTCTGTCCAGAATTATCTATTTTTTTTGTTCAATCTTAATGTTAACTATATATACTGAACAAAAAAAGTTTTGCTACAATTGGTGTGAATAAAAAGGGTCTATTTTTAAGGTTACCAAATCTCAATTAATAAATTTAATTTTACATTTCTGAGCTGGATTTGAGTTTGACTAATCATTAAAATTACGTCTGTCCATAAATTCTGAAATTGAATTAAATTCATGCTAACTTGACCCAAAAAGAAAAACATTGAAAAAGGTGGGGGGATATACAAAAAATGACAGATTTTCATTTTAATGCAATGAAAGCGAACAAAATGTTTTTGATTACCAGAACTTGTTATGTAACGGTGATCAGGAAGTGATTTCTGCAAGTTTATTGGATTGTAATTTGGACATTGTGCAAGATTTTTTTTTCCTTTCAATTGAAATAATTTTGGCTTTTATTTGGTTCTCAGAACAAGTAATTCAAGAAAAAAAAAAGACAACAATCGTAAATTTTGCACTAAATTAAGTGTTTGGCATGGTATAGAAATTTGGTTACCAGAATTTAAGTTTGGAATCGCCAACCAACCTTTGATTTCTTGGTATCTTCTGGATGGAAATGGCGAGCCCATACAGAAGTTCAAAATTGAAAAAAAAAATAAAGAAAGCAGATTTGCATTTGTTAAACCATTGTTTTCTTTCATTTGTCAACTGATCATTTTTGTGGCTATGAATACCCCAAGTTGTTTATTCATTAATTATAATTTGATTTCAATATTGATATTGTTTATGTAATGATATGATACCCAGTTATTCACTTAGTAGCAATTTGATATTTTTTTAGGTATACACGTATGTATGTGTATAGTGTCAATTACTTATGATATTGTTGATGATTTTACATTATTAGTTTCAGTATGTATATCATGCACATTTACTTTAATATGCAATGATTTCTATTTGTTTTGAATTATTTGTGTTCGTCTTCATTTAACATGCATATATATAATTATCTATGTCTTTAACTTGTATTTCACACATGTATCATGTATTGCTTGCTGAACTTTTTCCCCCATTTGCTGGTTCTCACATAGAGATTTTTTTAATCATTATTTTCACTATTTGGTATGTTTGTTCTGTGCAAATTTTTGTTAATCATGGTAGCTAAATTGTTTAAATGACAAAGATTTCGGAGAAAT
>MJUU01054342.1:48046-72740 GCA_002080025.1 Modiolus philippinarum | reverse complement strand
TATGCAAGGTTACATGATCCTACCATGTATAGTGACTGAGATCTGAACTCGGACGTAAACTTGAATGTAAGTCGTTCAAGCGGAAAATATAGGTCAGAGAGACCCAATTTTCTTGGAGGCTGTGAGATAGCCCAAGATGCACCTGCATACAAAGTTTGATGATCCTACCATGCATAGTTGTAGAGATATATGCCCAAATGCGGACGCTGACGTAGACGTAGACGTAGACATAGACGTAGACGTAGACATAGACGTAGACGTAGACGTAGACGCGGACGCGGACGCTGGGGGTACTCCAATAGTCCCCCTCAACTTCGTTGAGGCAAACTAAAAATTGCAATTTTGGCCCCTTTGACCCCTTGTAGCTCGGAAACGGTAGGAGCTACGCCAATTTGGTTGACATACCTCTGAAAGCTTAGATCAAGGGGAATCCAAAGAAAAAAATCCCATTGAAATCCAATGAAAAATAGAAATTCTACATAATCTGCAAATTCGCAATTATGGCCCCTTCGGCCCTCATAGCTGGGAAAGGAAACAAGTAACCAAAAATCTAATAGCTGAGTGCCATATTAATTTTTCCACGAATCCATTGAAAAAAACTGCATCAAAATCGGACTTAAAATATAAAAAAAAAATTTGAGATTAGCCCCTGTTGGCCCCGATTTATCTCATGATGGTACATGCTACGTGAAATCCGTTGGCATACACCAGATTGGAAATTTCCTCAGGAGCACACTGAAACAAACCCCATCACAGAGTTCTTGAAAAGTGTCAGTTTTATCGGTTTGGCCGATAAAAATCTCAAATGTCCCATAAAATTTGCTCGTACGTTGGCCCAGATGTTCGATAGAAAATTCTCGTATTGTTTTGTAAAATCCGGATTTTTTTTCGCTCCGCGGAGTTTGGTTCCGGTGTTACAATTTCCGGAAGTTTCTCTGAATGAAAAATAAACACGACAAGCCAAGTTCAATGAAGAAATGGGTATGACGTGCTCCGTCTGTACCGGCTACTATTCTGACAACTTAGACAAGATCCATGGCCCACCGAGCTCAACATTTACTTCAAAAAAACATTTGTTTATAGGTGGGTCCAAGAATTATAAGTTAAGCATCCATTTTAAAATTCTAATATATATTTGACAAAAAGATATGGAGTAATTGCACTGGAGACAATAAATCATTGGTCTCCCACTTTAATAAATTTAAATGAGCTGGATGGCCGTTTCGACAAATTATGTCTCTTCAGCAGCTCTAAGAACAAAATAAAAAAGAACAAAAAAATAATATGGCTTAACATCTCATATTGATTTCAACACAAACATAAACATCTCATATTGATTAGAATAGAATACAAATTACTAGTTTTTACGCCAACTGTTTCACCGCATACAACCGTTACCGCGGGAGACTCGTCAAAACGACAGGGAGAGTCGACTTTAACGAAGGGGAGAGTCCTTTTCTCTCGCTTCGGAGCAGACACACTGGTAAGAAATGAGAATTTGCGCTAATTTATAATGTTCAGGTGTACAAAATAAATATCGCACGGAACATTACGATAAGTTCGGAATGTATTCATGTCAAATTTAGTCACCAAATGCCTGTAGATTTCTCAAACACTCTGACCAATTTCCATGATTTGATATTTTTTTCTGCAACCTGATCTTTCCAGGCTTGTTTTCTCCATGAAAACACACGTTACCGTGTACCATACATACATACGCAAGTTAACCCGCAGAAAATCTACAAGAAACACTCCAAGATCCACTGAAGAATATTGATATTAAAGAATGCCAGGTCAATATTTGGATCGGCTTGGCTGTAACGCAGGGGAGAGTCGTTTCATATTTTATGATAAAGCAAGGGAGAGTCGTCAAATTTCTGTCCGTGTCTGTGTATTTTTCACAATCAATCATAATGATATTATATATATGTTCTCATACATTTGATTTATGACAGCCAATTAAACATCTTAAAAACCAGAAACAATAAAAGGAAAAAGAAATGAAGAAAACGATCTCATGTAACATACTACAAATATAAAATTAAACAAATAAATAAGCAAATTATTTCAATATGATAGAAAAAAGAAGGGAAACGGGGAATGTGTCAAAGAGACAATGACCCAAAGGGGAGTAATAACAACTCAAAGCCACCATAAGATCTTCAATGAACGGTGAGAAAACCACATTATCCGAAACTAATCGTCCTTGGGGTCCTCAAATAAGCATACACATATTACATATAATAACTATTAACTGGTGTTCATATATCAAACAATTCAACTATATTTGTTTAATCTAATTCTAGGTTTTTGCAATGCATCACTATTTAAAAGGCATGCGTGGTATTTTTTCCTCTAACTGTTTAATTAATTTGCAAACCTTCAGGTTATTTGGTAAGCTAACCAGAATATACTAGTAAAAGGACTTCTTCAAAGAATTTGTTTTTGGTTTCGGTAAAATTAATGTTAATTTTGGAACGTAAACCATAAGAAGTGTTATCATCAAAATGAACATTTTCATGCAAATACGAAAGCACCATATCATTGAGTGACTTATATTCAAGAAAAGCTTTTTGATATTAAATTCTCTTTTCAATATCCAACCATTTTAAAGAATCAATCAGCAAAGAAAAGATATCTAATATAACTCTAGCTAATTTTTATGTGTCTATTGGATTTTCAATCATATTTGTGTTACAATTTCCCCAAATTATGCAACAATAATCAAGATGAGGTAATATATAAGAATTAAAATATATAATTTAAATTCCTACATGCAATAGCAAAAATTTACGAATTTATTAAGTAAATTGACAATGTCCGAGATACTTTATTGATTTGATCTGTCCATTACAATAACTATCAATAATCAGTCTAATTATTTTTCAGTTGTCACTTGGTCAACCCTTTCATTCGATATAAAAGTGTAAAATAAAAACAATCTTGATTCAATTGTCATTGCTTCAGATTTTGCAGGATCAAGCTTCTTATTATTTACTGAGAATGATTTTCCAATTAAAGCAATATATTTTTGTAGCTTATTAATAGTATTAAATTTATATCATTACTTTTTGCATGTAAAGTAGAATCCTCTACAAATAAATCCAAAAAGAATCATCTGTGTTCAAAAGTAAATCATTAACATATAATATAAATAAAAAGGACCCAAAATTTATCCCTGTAGTGAAATCATCTGCATATAAATTCGAGGAAGAATCTACTGTGTTCCAAGGCAAATCATTAACATATAATATATATAACAATGGAAAAAAATGACCCCTGACGTACACAATTTTAAATGCACCAATTAAACAAACATCAGATATAAAATTTCTAATTCTAACTTTTTGTGTTCTCTGTGTCAAATATGACTTGAACCATTTCAAAGGTATTTGTATATTTCATATTTCCAATTTTTCCGTAAAATTGCAAATAGCCAACAAAAAAAAAAACACCCTTTTAAAGCCTACAAATATTGCCAAATTAATATAACCATTATCAATAATCCAAAATAATCATTGTTTCACATTTTGCAAGATTAAGCCTCGTACTATTTTCTGAACACCATTTTTCAATCAAATCAATATCTTTTTGTAGCCTAATAATAGTATTTGATTTACATCATTACTTTTTGCATGTAAAATAGAATCATCTACACATAAGTCCAAAAAGGATCTTTTATGATTAAAGGTAAATCGTTTACATATAATATAAGTAATAAAGGAACCAAAATTGTTTCCTTTTATAGAATCATCTGCATATAATTTCAAGGAAGAATCTTCTGTGTTCCAAGGCAAATCATTAACATATGATATAAATAACAAAGGACCAAAAATTACCCCTGTCGTACACCAGTTTTAATGCATTAAACATCAGATATAGAATTTCTATTTCTATTTTTTTTTTTGTAATCTCTGTGTCAAATATGACTTGAACCATTTCAAAGGTATTTTGTATTCCAATTTTCCCGTAAAGAAAACNCCCCTTTTTCTGAAACGGGTGGGGCCATAAACCCGACATTAAAACCCGGGATAGCCATTATGCCAAGACACCACATACTGAAATTTGAAGATGATCCGTCCACTAGAAACAAAGTTATGCTGGCCACAGACGCCGACGCCGACGCCGACGCCGACGCCGACGACTGCGCCATAACATAATACGACCGCAAAATTTTTGCGGTCGTATAAAAAGGATCTTTTATGATTAAAGGTAAATCGTTTACATATAATATAAGTAACAAAGGAACCAAAATTGTTTCCTTTTATAGAATCATCTGCATATAATTTCAGGCATACCTGCCAACTTTTGAAAATCTCCATGGGGGTTTTTATGCGTGACCTTCCTTTTTAGTCGTGCGAGATTTCGCGGTGTTTTGCGCGAAGTTTTTTTTTTTTTTTGTCTAATACTTGCTATTTTTATCAAATACAAACACCTAGGTGTTATAGAACACTTTACCTTTTATTGTGATTTGGGCATTTCTGCTGGTTCTTAAATATTTTTGGTCAAATAAATCAGTTTTGAACTGTTTTTGGACCATCTGGTGTTTTATGTTTAAAGGAAACAAAAGCAGTGCTTGCTGTTAATCATTATGTTGCTGTTATTTTAATTTACAGTTGACTATATATTTTGGGGAAAGCATGTTAATGAAACCATTCTCTTCTCTTCTCTCCTTTATAATTTGCCTGATGTACATTTACTGCATTTCTCCTTTTATTCCATTCTTCAATAAATAAAGCAAGCATTACAT
This sequence comes from Modiolus philippinarum, assembly GCA_002080025.1. Taxonomy (NCBI): domain Eukaryota; kingdom Metazoa; phylum Mollusca; class Bivalvia; order Mytilida; family Modiolidae; genus Modiolus; species Modiolus philippinarum. The sequence goes on along the minus strand of MJUU01054342.1, from coordinate 67,990 downwards.
TTTTTAAATATTTTTGTCTTTTCTGATTCAGTCAAAAGAGTGGTGTTCTGGGATTTTGAGTGACCTTTCGTGCATTACAGTACCAATATGTTTGTTAATGTCGTTAAGGCTACTCAGTTCAACTATGCAAACTCTGCAGAACGGGGAACTTGCAACGACAAAGTCATTCGCGTGCATAGCCATCCACGGAACTGTCAAGTGTGGTGCTTGCAGCTCGTTGTATCAGGGATTGTGAACCTTGATTAATAATTCAAGAACTGTTCACTATGATTGCTGGTGGTCCATCCATTTACATAACTTTATTTCTGTCGTCGATGCCTTAAAGTCAACAAAAAATCAACCAAACTCGTCATATTTACGATTGTTTACTTGCCGGCTCCAATCAGCTGTTTTTCACTCAAAAACCGCGTGATCGATGTAAAACCGATTCTAATTGGCTAATATCGAGAATCTGGTTAACTCCCTTTCGAGAATTTGGATTATCTCCCTTTCAACAGCCAAAATCGTGTAAACAAACATTTGTTCGTGTGAATTTCTTCAAAATCATGTTTTATGCCAAATTTTTGTTTCACGATCGTGACATCGTGACAGAAGTTAAAAATCGTGTAGATCACGCCAAAATCGTGAAAGTTGGCAGGTATGTTCAAGGAAGAATCTTCTGTGTTCCAAGGCAAATCATTAACATATGATATAAATAACAAAGGACCAAAAATTACCCCTGTCGTACACCAGTTTTAATGCATTAAACATCAGATATAGAATTTCTATTTCTATTTTTTTTTTTGTAATCTCTGTGTCAAATATGACTTGAACCATTTCAAAGGTATTTTGTATTCCAATTTTCCCGTAAAGAAAACCACACACACCCTTTTAAGTCTAGAAATATTGCCACATTAATATAACCATTATCAATAATCCAATCATCATTGCTTCACTATTTTCTGAACACCATTTTTCAATAAATTAATATCCTTTTGTAGCTTCTTGAAAGTATTAAATTTATATCATTACTTTTTGCGTATAAAGTAGAATCCTCTACAAATAAATTAAAAAAAAACTTTTATGTTTAAAGGTAAATAATATAATACCGAAGTTTAGGCTAATTTGGATTCTGCATTTGTGCATTTCGACAACTTATGTCTCCTCAGTGCAGATAAAATCAAAATATTTGAAATCCATATACCGGACTGATAGAGAAAAAATTACCAATAAGATCTAAATAGAATATGGACAGAGCAATACAAAAAGGAGATACTCCATAGTTTTTAACAAAATTTTGTTAAATTTAGATATTGTAAGTTTCAAAATAAAATCGGTTTTCTGGTAATCATTAACATATAATGTAAATAACAAAGGAACCGAAGTTGGCCCCTGTAGTGGAATAATCTGCATATAAATTCAAGGAAGAATCTTCTGTGTTCCAAAGCAAATAATTAACATATACATTGTAATATAAATAACAAAGGACAAAACATTGACCCCTGTCATACACCCGTTAATGCAAAATAAAATCGGTTTTCGGGTAAATTATTAACATATAATGTAAATAACAAAGGAACCAAAGTTGACCCCTGTAGTGGAATAATCTGCATATAAATTCAAGGAAGAATCTTCTGTGTTCCTAGGCAAATCATTAACATATACATTGTAATATAAATAACAAAGGACAAAACATTGACCCCCTGTCATACACCCGTTTTAATGCACTTAACATCAGATATAAAATTTCCAATTCTTACTTTTTGTGATCTCTGTGTCAAATATGACTTGAACCATTCAAAGGTATTTTGTGAAATATTACATAGTTCCAATTTCCGGTGAAATCTCAAATAACCAAATCAAAAGCCTTTTAAGTCTAGAAATGTTGCCACATTAATGTAAACATTGCCAATATTATTGAATCATTCATTAGTTTGTTCTGTAGAGCATGAATGATTCACAAAACTGTGAACTATGAAATAAATGGTTTTTATTTAAGTATTTGTACAGTTTCACTTACATGGCCTTCGAAAACTCTGGAGAGAGAAGGCAATACTACCACAGGGCGAGAATTATTAGGACTTTGTCCATCTCCATGCACTTCTAAAGACCGGACTAACTCTGGTATTTTTGAAAATGCATTGAAAAATATCACTTTTCAAACTAAGATTGTAAATATTAGACACTAAATTCGAAGGACCTATAGCTAGTACGATATTTCTACGACTTATCAAAGTCCTAGGTCCTATTTCATCTAAACCTGTTGCCTAGCAGGTTTTTTCAAGTACGGCTTTACGTCAAGTATGCTCAATTCAGGCACACTTAATCTATTTTTCTTACCTATAGATTCTCTATACCCATAGAAAAAGGAATCATTTAATAAAGTTGTTTAATGATTGATTTTTTTGCCAATTCCATCCAGGATATACATAACGATTACTTTGGGTTGAAAGTAACTGTGTGATACAGGAAAGATTGTTGTAAGAGTACTTTGCCCGATTTGTTATGCTTCTTGTCATCCATCAAAAAATGATGTAAAACTGGGGATGGATGTGGCGTTGGTAAACATTTAGAAAGCTAATTCCGCTTAAACCGGTGCTATGGGGCGTCATGAACTTACTATGATGTAAGAGTGTTTGCTCTTATTGAAGGCCTCATTGTTACTTCAAATCGAAGAACAACAATAAAAGCACCTGTTCCATCTTACCATGTATTTATTGGGATTATGTCTACAACCCCTGCTTATGTTTTCATCAGCATTTTCTCATCTGGCCGCTTTTGTCAAGCCCGCGTCCTTCAATTATTCGGAGAGTAATTGAATTATCGTACTCTTAGTATGATGTCACAAAAGAATCTTTGGGATGAATCTATATGTAAATTGTTTCCGGATAGAATATCATTAAAATATTCCGAGTGCTGAAGCAGTGAGGAGCTGGCGAACGAAAACTGTATGCTCATATTCTAGATTCTAGATATTCGAGATGTGTTCTGATATTTTACAGTATCCAAGCTTTCAAAATTCAGATAACATGTTTGTAATCGTTTATTAAATTTTATATCTGTTATCATGCGGAAAGTAATTAGTCAAACTTCCCAAAAGTTGAACGTGAAGTTCTATGTTTTTACTGACTGACCAGCCTCCGACCATATACTTGTGTAAGAAAGACAGTCCATCTCATATAAGTAGTCGAGACCCCGTCCGTCAAAACATGGTATTTAACTGGCCCTGTGTGATATTAATTCTTTTTGGAAATTTAAAAAAAAAACATGATTTTTGTCATTTTTAACAACATTTTTCGCAAGCAAACGCCATTTACATTTTTTGATCAAGTTATTAAAACAATTCGAAATAAACTTCGACCCCTTCATTGTTTACACCTTTTGCCGTTTATGGTGACGAAATTGAAAATATGATGTTTCTGTATGTAATTTAATTTCATTTTGACATATGGTTTATTTATTTGTATATTTGTGTTTTGAATACAATATTGCAAAGAAAACTACAAAAAAGCTTTAGTTAGAGAAGATAAAGCTATCCAAACGTTTGGAGAATTTCTTAATTACGGTAGGCAAGATCAACTTCTTGGTAAGGCCGAGTCAAGAACCGAAATTACTCTCTGCAGGCTGTGATGAGGAGAGAAGATGAAAAATGATTCTGGAGAAGCTACAATCCACCGCACTGAATATATGTAGCACCAGCATACTTGACCACTGAGCTGGTTAATACCCTCGGAACCAACAGTACAAGTACAAGGGTATAAACATCGACCCATTTCTAATAAAACAGATTATACCAACGTTCTGCACAAAATTTAAATGATTTCCCAGAGAAGGGGGTCCAAATCCCCAATCCCCTTCTGGAGACGCCACTGCAATAACATCGATTGAAAAAAAAGCAATCGAAAAAAGGAAAGAATAACCTCATATTTTGAAGAGATTTTCATAGGACTTTCATTCGAACTATACCATTCAGTTATATATGCACCTCAAAGCTCAGTTGGTTTGTTATACAAGAATATATTCTGCTAAAATGAAATATCCAGATAAATCCTGCACTTTGATTGGTTAGCTTGACAGGGGACATGAGACCGTATCCCCGTGGTAGCAAAATCACAATTTTTAAACGTCTTTAAAAAATAAAATGTAGCACTTCTAGCAGAATAAAAGTTACTCGGGTTTCACAGGGGATACGGGTTCATATTCCCTGTCTCTACCCTATATTCCCTTCGCCTGACGGCTCAGGGGATATAAAACACAGACAGGGAATATAAACCCGTATCCTCTGTGAAGATTCCTGAATAACATATATATAGCATTCTTCACATTGGAACATTTTCTTTTTTTGATTTATTGTTCTTTTGGCGTAAAGCGTTGACCAAGGTGAAATGCGCTAAAGGGCCCAATGTTTCAGACACGGACGGAAATTCAAACCATTTGACGACTCTCCCCTGCTTTATCATAAAATATGAAACGACTCTCCCCTGCGTTACAGCCATGCCGATCCAAATATTGACCTGGCATTCTTTAATATCAATATTCTTCAGTGGATCTTGGGGTGTTTCGTGTAGATTTTCTGCGGGTTGACTTGCTTATATACGTATGGTAACGATAAAGTATGTTTTCATGGAGAAAACAAGCCTCGAAATATCAGGTTGCAGAAAAAAATATCAAACCATGGAAATTGGTCAGAGTGTTTGAGAAATCTACAGGCATTTGGTGAGTACATTTGACGTGAATATATTCCGAACTTATCGTAATGTTCCGTGTGATATTTATTTTGTACACCTGAACATTATTAATAAGCGCAAATTCTCATTTCTTACCAGTGTGTCTGCTCCGAAGCGAGAGAAAACGACTTTCCCCTTCGTTAAAGTCGATTCTCAATGTCATTTTGACGACTCTCTCGTGGTAACGGTTGTACGCAGTGTGTTTGTTAATTCATGAAAAACATTCGGACTGATAAGAAATCATCCGGACTGATAAAAATCTAAAGGCTGTCAGTCCAAATGACTGATAGAAATTTTTACTTTTCAAGAACTCTTCCATCAAATTCAAATAAATAATAAAGATTCTACAGTCAAATATGTGAAAACACCCAATTTAACCCTTTTTTGGCCCCTAATTCTGAAATGGGTGGGGCCAAAAACTAAAGGAAAAAAACTTTTCTCAAGAATGTTCCAAGAAACATCATACTAAGATTTGAAAACAATCCGTCCACTAGAACCAAAGTTATTCTGTCAACAGACACGAAAATACCTAATTTAACAGCTTTTTGGCCCCTTTTTCAAAAACAGGTTGGGCAGGGAATGCGAAATTAAAACCCAGGCTTAAGCTTGATGCTAAAATTTGGTAACAATCCGTTCACTAGAACCAAAGTTATGCTGTCCACAGACGCCGACGCCAACGACATACCATAATACGACCGCAAAATTTTTGCGGTCGTATAATAAAAATGAAATTAAGCTTTAGATTGTAACTATTTATTAACTTGAAATATAACATGAATTGCAGGCGCTTGGGTTGGATTTTGTAAGAACTTTTCATATTTAGACAGCTTTGACATGGACTTAACTTTTTTCAAGATATGCAAATTGCAATGGATTCGATCTTTGTAACTCAGCCTTTTCCTGGTCATCCATCAAGTAAATCTAAACAAGATTTTATCTTGCCTGGTTTCTTTCGTACTGTTTGGGTTTCCGTTAACTATTTGCTCGATTACCTTTTAAATTTTATTTTGCCACAAAGAACACCCCCAAGTTGGTTGCAAATTGATCTAAATAGTCAAACACCTGACATTGATTCCATTATAGTCTGCAAAAACTGATTTGATTAATTAGTAGACTAGTTTACTGTAAACAATCAATGTTACTTAATTTCAGATCTTTTGTCATTTCGGTGTTTTCAATTTAGTATTTTATCAGTAGAAAGGTGCCAATGATTGATATTGAATTTATGGGGAATTTCTCCAAAGTGTAAAACCAGGATGGGCAAGTTCAAAGTTGTATTTACTCATATGGGATCACCTGAACAAGGCGATCACAATACTGGTATACCAGTATTGTTAACAATACTGGAACAAAATTTTATTCCAGTATTGTCTCCGAGTATTGTTCCAGTATTGTTGATTATAGATTGTATTGTTTGGTTAATTTACATTTACACATTGTAATAATTAAACTTTGCAATTATAGATTCACTGGACAATGGAAAAAAACAATAATATAATTTTATTTCATATAAATATCTAAATACCGAAGTTATTGTGAATTTACTTTCTGCATATGCGCATTTCGACAACTTATGTCTCTTCAGTGCAGATAAAATCTAAACGTTTGGAAGACCATAAACTCAAAGATGTTTAAAACTGATAGAGAACAAATAACCAAAAATGATCTAAATGTAAAGCCAAAATCAGCGAAGGACAGAGCTTTGCATGAGGGAGATACTCCTTAGTTCAACAAAATTTACNGACCCCTCAACAGTTAGATAGTCGGGCTGAAGTAATAGAAGTCAGTAAAGGAGTAAGTAGTACTAGTAATGCCCAGGTTCAAGAATCAGAGTCCGTTTGCAGTCCGTCTGTTTGTCCTTTGAACACGGCCAATAAGGAAAACTTAATAACCGTTGTTGCAGAGATCAATTTAACTGCAAATCATGTCAATGCTGTTGTTCCATCCAACTCGGATCGTGTTTTAGCTGATATTACGAGTCGTAGAGATGATAATTACGTATCGCCAGCTTTTGACTTACTACAAGTTCCAGAACCAAAACTAAAAACAAGATCTACAATTAGGCAAAAGTTACCAAAAGCCGTGTCAGGAAAGGAAGCATTAGAAATGCTTAGGAAGAGGGAAAGGGAGAAAAAGGAGGAAGAGGAAAATAAAATAAAACGAAAAGAGGAAAGAGAGAGAAAAAAAATAGAGAGGGAAAAGGAAAACGCAAAAAGAAAACTTGAACGCGAAAATGAGCGACAGAGGAAAAGATCTGAGAACGAAAGAAAACAACTAGAAAAAGCAAAGCAGAAAAAAATGAAAAGAATTGGGAAGAAAAGGAAAAATACTAAAAGAAAGCCTAAATCAAAGGCTAGCGATAGTTCCGATTCATCCTCTGAAACAAACGACGATCAAGTAATCAAATTTATGGATAGTTCAGATGGCCTTTCTGATATCTGTCAATCTACCGAGGATGAAGATGACATGGAATCATGCGCTGAATGTAACACATATATTTCCAAAGGTCCCAATAATCCATGGGTTGGTTGTGATAGTTGTAACTTGTGGTACCATCAGAAATGTACAAAAGACAGAGACCTGATAAAGTTGTCTCCTGATGAAATATGTCAATACAAATTTGTATGCAAAAATTGCAAATTAAGTTTCCTTGCCAAGAACTGAAAAACTCATTAACTGTTTTATTGTTTTATTTATATAGTTCAAAGTTCAATGTTACTGTTATTTATTCATCCTCGGTAGATTGTTATTGTAAGAGATTATCAAAAATTATCTTCACCAAGCATGTAAATCTTATTTTTTTAAAAAATCAAAAGGGTGTCGATAACTGCAGAAGGTGTCGATAACTGCAGATTTCTTTCCGCATCCATACCCGTCCGTCATGTACCTAAAATTAGAATGAGGTTCCGAATGTACATCCGGTTCTTTCGAGACTTGTGTCGGTATGTGTCTACCAAACAGACAGTCCGCTGATGTGTAATATTGTAAGATCAGTTACCTAAAATATGCTAAAGTGTCGATAACCCCCGACTTTGCTCTAGACTAGTTTACTGTAAACAATCAATGTTACTTAATTTCAGATCTTTTGTCATTTCGGTGTTTTCAATTAAGTATTTTATCAGTAGAAAGGTGCCAATGATTGATATTGAATTTATGGGGAATTTCTCCAAAGTGTAAAACCAGGATGGGCAAGTTCAAAGTTGTATTTACTCATATGCATCCTGTAGAAAATTAACTCACACTGGTGACTAAGCGAGTGTCTTTTTCACACTGTACATTTTCTCAAAATTGTGTTTTTGCCATAACATGATAATGATCGTGTAGTCATGACAGAACACCGGAATCATGTAAATTATTCACAATTTTTGGAGGTATGCTGAGTATTGGGATGAATCATCAGGCACTAGTGACTATGATATCATTCTAAAGCGAATTTTACTTTTAAACTTCCTTTGTGAATTGAAAGCATGATGTCAATAAACATTAGCAGATTAAGTCGCAGGCCAGAATCAAGTGAATGAAGCGTCTACATTTCCCCGTCAAAGTCGACGTTTACACGCAAAAGACATTGAAAATTATTTATACCTTCTTCATAGTTCATAGATCTAACATTTCTGTGACGTGACATTTTTTTCCTTTTTATGTTAGTTCAAATATTGGCTGAATTTTAAGGCCGGAAAGCGCCAACATTGCCACATTCATGGAAATCAAAAAGACCTTGACCTTCACACACAACACCGTTTGACGTACAATACACAAAATCTTCCTGAAAACAATATGCAATAAATGTGAATATTGAAATAATAAAACTATTGTTCTTCGTTGAAAAAATATATCTATCAAGATATACGAAACTAACTTTTTCATTTACAAATTTTAGCGGGTAAGGGGAGACCATTTTCAAATTATATTTCCTCATGATATTATGTGTTTCTAGGGTAAATAACTATTAAGAATCATAAAAATCATCAATAGGTTAGATTTTTACCTTTATCAGATCATTTATAAGATTTATTGCACCATAATGTAACAGTTACACAAGACTAATAACATATTATTGCAAAATCAGTGATAAAATCATAAATGATATCTTCCATACCAGTTGATCATGATAATTATAGCATTAAACACTTGTTTTTAGGAAATAATCTATGTATAAATTCTGGCAGCTCACTTAAATACTGAATAAAGTCTGAAGGTTAAGTTTGTTAGTGATCTGCCGAAGTTGATACATCCTCGTCTATCCGTTTTTAGACCTACTTAGCGTCGATAGGGTCTGTAAGTCTCGTCCAATTTTGAAACTTCCGGGGACATAAGTTGTACCCGGAAGTTGCATTTTTAACAAAAGTTTATGACGTTTTAAACAATAAATTGGAACGTCATAATCCTCAAACGTCATATTTTGGCGGGAAACGTTTTCAAATTACAATTTTATCGTGATTTCTCGGTGTCACATGACGAGACTTACAGACCCTATTGTGACGTCATAATTTTAGTTCAAGTAATTCGTATAGGTCGAATTCTGAAGTGGGTCGAAAATAGGATGTTTGACAATATATGTAATATCGAGGGGCCTGATGGGGGGGTCTCATCACGAATCACGAAAAGTTATTCGGACCAATCACAGTTCACGGGAAATTCATATTGTCAATCACGGATCATGATGAATAGCTATTTTTGAAAATAAGAGTACATTGAAAACCACCATATGAACACTTCACTACACAGCACATTATATATGTATATATATATATATGTGTTACCGTAGTCTAATTTGTGACGATGTCTATTAAATTCATTGTTATTTTATTTTACTAACTTTTCATATTGTGGTCCATTTGTGGGGAGCAACAAGTCGTTAAAAGACTATATATCGATATATATGATGACGGGCATCTTTCATCCATCCAGAGAACATTGATGGATGTACCACAACAACATATATATTAGCCTCCTTGTTGCTCATGCTTACCATGCCTACCATTTTGACCCATTTTGATTCGTATTATGTGTTTTCTGTTTTCGTTTGCTATGTTTTTATTTTGCTTTTGTTGGTTGTTTACCCAGATTATGTCTGTTTAATTATTTTTAATTCCATTTGACAATGTACGTTTGAAAGTAGTTTGGGTTTTTGAACTCGTTTATGGGCTTTTATCTCTTCCATCTGCGGGCATTATTGATATTCGACAGTATTCATGAAACAAATATGAATTTAATGTTCTATTCAATAATTACATCACAAAGGAGTGTAATATACCATGCAGTGTTAAGGCAATTGTACCTAATGAATACATTATATTATTATTTGCTGCACCACTTGTTTGTATTCTAGTTGTGTTCTACTGTATTTTATTACTTTATTATGTTTTGTATGGGCCTTTACCAATTACTGTAATTGTGTTTGTGCCAATAAAGTATTTGTATTTGTAGCAAATATAACTAGAAAGCCAATAGTTGAACAAAAAGAGAATCAATTTTGAATATACGATGTAACTTATCAAGTACTTAAGGATAAGAATAAACATCTTGCATTCATGAAAGCATGTTGTCAAAAACAAAATTAATTTAAATTTCCGTACCCAATAATTATGCTCATTGTTTAAGAAAACAGTTACAATATGATCCAATATAAAACCTTGTCTTAAAGTTGCAAATTATGTTTCACAACATACCTCTATACTCTTGTTCTGTAATACGCATAATGTTTGAATAATGTCAATAATGGCAATAAATGTATGACCCACATGTCATGTAGATAATAGATTATTTCGTTTCTCAAATTTTTATAAATGTAAACAAAAAGGTTTATCATGGTTAAAATTGAACAAACAAAAGCAATATGTTCACAGTTAACACTGACAACACCTTAAATAAATTTCCAAATGAATTCCGAAGCAACAATAAAAAATCATAAATCCAGAATACATGGCAATAAGAGGATCATACACTGAGAGACAACAAAAATGACGACGAAGAAACAAACAGAACAAAATACAAACGCCACAAAAAATAAAGCACTAACAGTGTGAACCCCTAAAAACAGGAGTGTCATCAGGTGCTCCGGAAGGGTTAGCATGATCTGCTCCACGCGTGGCATCCGTCACACTGTAAGTGGAAAGTCCGGTGTAATGTCAAATTCGGTATGTCATCCAGTGAATCCAGTACCATCTTAAAATGGTGTAAATATTCCAGGTGTATTAAGGCATTATAAAAGTAACTAGCCGGAATTGCTTTAATAATCAGCTATATCTGCTTCACATTTTGATGGCTCGTCCACTTCTTCTTACAGCACCATGCATGAAGCCTAAATATTGTATTCACTTTGTACTCTGCTATCGTCTTAATCATGAGTCTTGTAATTCATGTCTGAGTCAGAGTCGCATTCAGGATACCTTATCGAAAGCAGCAATTTCAGTTACTGCGTCCTCAAATTCACTTTGATCATCAACGGATTCAGCCGCCCCGGCGGTTTCTATCTGACCAAAAGTAATGCCACCTGTTTTTATACCCCGCCACTTCATCCCCGCCACATGAAGTGGCGAGGTATTATGTGATACCCTCAGTCATGTGTCCCTCCGTCCATCTGTCTGTCCGTCTGTCCATGTGTCCGTGCGTCCGTCTGTCCCCGAAGGTTTCCGACTGATAACTTGTGAACAAAATTACATAAGATCTTCAAACTTGGTATGTGACTTGTTTACCACAAAAATCAGGCCAAGTTTGATTTGGGGTTCAGAGGTCCAAGGGGTTCTGGAGTTATGCCCCTTTTAACTTTTTAATTTTTCAAATTTAAGGGTTTCCGACTGATAACTTGTGAATGAAATAATATTTTGTCTTCAAACTTGGTATGTAACTTGTTAACCACAAAACACAGGCCAAGTTCGAATTTGGGTTCTGAGGTCCAAGGGGTTCTGGAGTTATGCCCCTTTAAACTACGAAATTTTGCAAATTTTAGGGTTTCCAACTAATAACTTGTGAATGAAATAATAAATCATCTTCAAACTTGGTATGTAACTTGTTAATAACAAAACACAGGCAAAGTTCGAATTTGGGTTCAGAGGTCGAAGGGGTTCTGGAGTTATGCCCCTTGAAACTTTGAAATTTTGCTAATTTTTGGGTTTCCGACTGATAACTTGTGAATGAAATAATTTTTTGTCTTCAAACTTGGTATGTAACTTGTTAACCACAAAACACAGGCCAAGTTTGAATTTGGGTTCTGAGGTCCAAGGGGTTCTGGAGTTATGCCCCTTTAAACTTCGAAATTTTGCGAATTTTAGGGTTTCAGACTGATAACTTGTGAATGAAATAATATATTGTCTTCAAACTTGGTATGTAACTTGTTAATAACAAAACACAGGCCAACTTCGAATTTGGGTTCAGAGGTCCAAGGGGTTCTGGAGTTATGCCCCTTGAAACTTTGAAATTTTGCGAATTTTTGGGTTTCCGACTGATAACTTGTGAATGTAAGTTGTTTGCCATAAAACACAGGCCAAGTATAATTTTTGGTTCAGAAGTACACAGGGATCTAGAGTTATGCCTCTTTAAACTGAAATTTTGTGAAACGTGGCGGGGTATCATGTAATGCACCATTACTTTTTTTTTTTTTGGTTTTGTTTTGTTTTTGTTTTTTTTTTGGGGGGGGTGTACATATTCAGCGGGAGAGTTCCTGTATTGTACATGGTTGTTTGCTTGCGTGTGATATTTTACTGGGGATAGTCCTAATAATTAGCCACAATATATTGTGATAATTCGACATTGAATTGCCGTGATTTTGGATTTATGATTTTAGAATTTCTCCTTTCCCTGTTCTTGCTTCGGTACGTTTGCCAATGTATCCAGAATTTGTTAAAGCACGCAGACATGATTGAAAGCACCTATTAAAGTCCATTAAAAATGCAGACAAAAGCCGTGATCGCCAAAATAAATGAATGGAATGGTAAACATTGTCGTTTTAGGGGCTTTTAGGTCTATAGCTAAAATTTGTATTGAAAATGCTATTTGCTTGGTTAGATTAAAAGTAGATAAAAATAAGATGTCGAAACTGGGTTCCCCCTGAAAAATGCATACTGAAACTTGATGTGTTTGAGATCGACTCACACCTAAATTTATAACTTTTCCACAGAATTTTTGTACAATTAGAAGCCCATGTAGCCGTGAAGTTTCTTTGTTTACAAATAAGTTTGAAATTTTGAATAACTGACATTGACAAAACTGTAATTGGGTACCACCACGTTACGATATAGAATCATGGACAATCATGGAATAACATGATGTTGAAATGGACGAGACATCTTTATTAAAAAGGGAATATGCATACGTACACGTATGGTACTTTATGGTCCTTTATGAACGGCGATCAATTTACTTATACTAAATTAGTGGTGATCAATCATGAATTAATTTGTAAAGGGGATCCTGTCATAACCTCTTTTTTTTCCAGGTCCCAATTTTGTGGCGTTCTTATAGCATACGTTTTCGTGCCCTCCTTGGCCTTTTCTATCCGACTTATTTTGATGTCTACTTCTTTCCCAAGTCCTCTTTTTACTGCCTCCTCTGTTAAACCTGTTTGTTTTTTTTAGTTTGTTTAAAATGTGGGTAAAAGGCACATTTCTTGCTATTTTAAAGCCATCCTTTTCCGCTCTTTCCCCCAATAAATTCATTTTGGTCAATCCCTACTTTTGGATCGATAGAATAGATCAAAACCTCCACAATACATGTAGCTGCCATTATTGTCTCGCCCGCGACGAAATTTCGTCGCGGAAAGTGAGACATAGTCGTGCAAAGTATGACGGCGACAGCAGCGTAAACTCAAGTTTTTATATAGAAGCCTTTGATGTAGGAACTTTATATTTGGTCCATAGGTAGCTTATGGCGAACCCTATCTGTCGGACCCAAAATTATCTGACCTTGACCTATATTTCGCGGTCCAGTGACCAGGTTAAGTTTTTTTGCTTAAGTCTGTTTCTCAATAACTACAAGCCATAGGTCAATGATATTTGGTATATAGCTTGGTTTTGGTTAGTACATGTCAGTCTGCTATATGGCTTTTGACCTTGACCTCAATTTCACGGTCTAGTGAACAAAGTTGAGTGTTTTTGATTAGAATAGTTTTTTAATTACTGTAAGTGGAATGGTAATAATATTTGGCTTGTAGGTTGCTCTTGAGTAGTGCATGACTGTTTTAGTGACAAGCAGGGAAGGGCGAGACATCTATTATTGTCCACTCTTGTTTATTTGAAATACAAAAAAATGTTCACAGAAAACTTAAATTTTGCATGGTAATCACAGAGAACGGAAAATCAATTTGAACAAGAACGACTCACGGACAATGTTCTAATAACGATTCTCGACAAATTAATGAAAGGGAAAACGAATCACGGGGACGGAGAACGATTGATTGGCAAGCCGAAATATTAAAAAATGTTTCGTTTGCTTTTCATAACTTTGACCAATGAAAACTGAAAGTTATACAATCATCTTCAGAATTATCATAATATGATCTTCATGTTGAAGAGTGATTAAATCCATTTAAGAAATAAATAACAAAATATCTATTGGGGTTGACAACGTTACTTAAAGCAATGGAAGTGAGCCTCTATCTGACTCTAGCATCTCTCAAGGTTAATAGGTGTAATATTCAAATTTTTCACATACCGGGTAATCCCAGGGTTCAACTCTAACAGTAGTTCTTTTAGCCCCAGGCTAGTTAATTTGAGGAAGGACTACTGGAATTTGTAACTTGGTAGTCCTTTGGGCTAGCAAAATTTGGAAAATTACTCAAAGGCATATTTATTTCGAGCTGGTAAAATCGCTGAAGGACTAGTGAACTCAGGCATCTAATAGTCCTACTGGCTACTGAGAATTAAATTTAGGGTCAAACCCTGTATTAAATGTTAAATATTTTATAGACTTACCTTACTTGATATGTACAGATTTTTCACTTAAGTATAATATTTTACAGACTTGCCTAGCTTCAGTAGGTAGATTTATAATGACAGAAGCTAACAAGATTCAACATATAACATTGGTTACAGGAAACAAGAATAAGTTGAAAGAGTTCATTGCTATCCTTGGAGAAGACTTTCCTTATAAGGTAATATAAAGTAAACATGATTAATGTTTAGCATGAAACTCATATCATGCTAAAACACATATAAGCCACAGTTTTCACTTTAGGCACTAATCAAAACATGCTGTAATGGTGAGGTTACATTACCTCAACTGTCATTTCTTGGGCTAAAATGGGCACAGTATGTTCATACCCCCCACGAACAAAGTTCAGTGGCGTATATAGGAATCACTCTGTCTGTCTGTCCGTCTGTCTGTCTGTCTGTGATAGAAAACAATTTTTGGTAACAGTTCTCTCAGCAACTACTCATCACTGCAACTTGAAATTTTGTATGCTAATTTAGAATGATGTCCTATACTGCAACTAGTGATTTCAGGATTGATGGACATCTACTTCTGTTTACCGACTTAGTTAATTTTCTAGATCTTTTGTCAATCATAGAAAATTTTCGTAAGTCTTCTCAGTAACTACTCATCACTGCAACTTGCAAGTTTAGAGTGATATCCTATACCGCAAGTAGTGATTTCAGGATTGCCGAACATCTACTTCCTGTTTACCGACTTAATTAATTTTCGAGATCTTTTGTCAATCGTAGAAAATTTTAGTAAGTTTTCTCAGTAACTTCTCATTTCTGCAACTTGAAATTTTGTGTGCAAGTTTAGAATGATGTCCTATACCGCAAGTAGAGATTTCTCTATTGTGGGACGTCTACTTCCTGTTTACGAACTTAGTTAATTTTTAGATCTTTTGTCAATCGTAGAACTTTTTCGTTATAGTTTTCTCAGTAACTACTCATCACTGCTACTTGAAATTTTGTATGCAATTTTAGAATGATGTCCTTCACTGCAAGTAGCAGCAATTTTTAGGATTGCTGAATATCTACTTCCTGTTTACCGAGAATTCTGCAATTATAACTATTTTTGTGACAAATTATATTGAGGATCTTCTACTCCCATGGGGAGTGGGGGGTATCATTTTGTGGCCCTCCATGCCACAGTACCTCTAGTTTTATACAAAAATCATGAACCAAATTAAAGACAAAATGAAACCTATATATCAAAGACAGTGTTCATATTAGAACTATATACGATTGCTCCAGTGAAAATTGATTCTTTTGAATCCGGTTTACATGTTCACATTTAAAACATCTGATCGAATCCCTTGCTATCAATCGCAACCAGGTTTTTACATTCTTATTGAACTAATTTTGATTGTTCACATGCTTATTTCAAAGCACTTGACCCAAGCATTTCATACCAAAGCAGTAATCATCTCTATTTGAATCAATCTTTTTGAGACCATGCGAGTGAACCATGTCAAAAAGTCAAAGTGATCAGAAAATTAATTTTGATAAGATAGTGCATTGGCGGATTCAGAGGGGTTCAGGGGGTTGGAACCCCCCCTTTTTTTCTGGACAATCATGTATTTTTTAATGAATACCCTGATGTTTTATTAAGAAATACCCAAAAATTTTCTTGCCTTGCTCTGCTCAACGAAATTTCCTTTCATTTCTAATTTGAGCCCCCCTTTTCTAAATGCCTTGATCCGCCTGTAGTGCAGAAAATCTGTATCTATCTGTAATTTGAGAAACATCTATTTAAAATTAGGGGCATATGATCCAGTTACACTCACTATAACCTGAGTCATTGAAGCATAAAATGTAGGTCAGATTGACCCAATTAGACCACTGACCAAAGATGATAGATGTGCCTTATGTAGTTTCTCAGATATGAACCATAATGCAAACTAGTATATCCTGAGTCATTGAAGTATAAAATGTAGGTTAGAGCGACCCGATTATAATCTGAAGCAGCATCACTCTCCAAGATGCATCAACTGACCATAGATGATTGATGTGCAACATGTAGTTTCTCAGATATGAACCTTAACACAAACTGTAACCTGAGTCATTGAAGCCTAAAATGTAGGCCAGAGTGACCAAATTATCATGTGAAGCAGCATCACTCTCCTAGACACATCCACTGACCAAAAACCAGTGATGTGCCACATGTTATTTTTCAGAAATGAATGTTTACGCAAACTTTAAACTGAAGTGGGACAAACGGATGGACACTCGGATGGACGGGTGAGATGCTAGGGTTGAGGTTTACCCTTAGGAGAAATTTTCTTATGTGAAGGATGAATGCTAATATCATTTAAGTTAATATAAATAGACATTAAGATATAATTAATCAAAAATCATAAAAAATATGTACCAATGCTTTACTGGTTAGTGAAAAAAGGGAAAGTATGAGGTTTAACGTTATCCAGAGGTATAAGTTTCTGTAAGCTTTCATCATTAAATTTTATATAAATACATATTAGGGTATAGTTAAACAAAAATCATAATATGAATATATTCATGTAACCATTACTTCATGCTTCACTGATCATGACTGATCACAAAATATAGCGTTGGGAGGCGCCCTTTTGTGTCTGTTAGACACATATTTTTTGTTCTTCTTTTATCCATAAAAAATTATAAAGAAATTATTGAAATAAAGCTTGTATAGCAATAAAAAAAACTTTCAATTTCAAAACGGCAATAACTGTTTTGAGGTGGGGCAAATTTTTCAGGATATGGAGGCAACAACAAACAAATATATGAAATTTTATTTCAGGCATAATTTGATTGAATTTTTTATGCCTAAACTTGGATTAAAGAAATCAGAAAACTGAAATATGACATTTAAAATGTGAACGGTTTATCACCCTTTTCTGATTTTTCATGTGACTAATGGTAAATGTGATTCTGTAAGCAGGGAAAATTTTCTGCTGTCTTTTTTTCTTTGTATGTTTTCAAAATTGATTTCATTTCACACAGTCTTGAATTCACAGTTGGGATACAAAATCACCAATCTGCATCAAAATATTTCAAACAGTTCTTTTTCTAATGCTTCATACACAATGAAAGAGTATGGAGTAAATGCATGAGACACAGTCTCTAAAAAACATGGTATAACCAAGCAATGGAGCAATGCTTTTATTGTTGTTCTTCATTTTAAAGTCATCATGAGCCCTTCAACAATGAGGTTTGTTCATTCCTCACGGAAAGTTCTAGACTAGCCGTAACACCAGTTTGATTGTAATTCATCACTGGATTCCAGAAAGGCTACACCCACGTCATTTCATCCCTTAATGCAAAAAAAAAAAAAAAAAACTACAGCAAGAAGTTACTTGTTTACAATATTAACTCTTGTGACTGTCATTTGGGTCAACCTGTGCAAAAATATGAAGGAATAAACTGATCATTACATCAACAGGACATTTAAACAATTATCACCGTATGGGAACGACACCGGATATTGGTACTACCGAGGCGGACGATTGATATTACTTTAGCATGAGTGAAAAATGACATTTTTATTATATTTCTTCATAATATCTGTGACCAGATATGTGTGTGATGATCGATAGGATAAAACTAGAGTTCATAATAGTCATATAAACATAGAATAAATAAAGTAAATGAAAATCAGAGATGAAAACACGTCGCCTGGTACCACCAAAATATCCCAACGGGATGTTTTTTCTTCAAAAGCAAAAAAATTGAGGCGTGTTGTGTTCAGAAAACACACCCTTTAGTTCAATAATTTCACCCTCCGATTAAAATTAAGCAAATCCATGTCTCAACAGCTGTTATGTAACTTAAATCAGGAAAATAAAATTATGAAAGTGTATGGCGACTTATAGAATATTCCAGATAAAAGACAAGTCGCAGTACTCTTTCATAATTTTGTTTTCCTTATTTAAGTGACATAAACAGCTGTTGAGAATTCAAACGTAGAGTGAAATTATTGAACTAAGGGGAATGTTTTCTGAACACAACAAGCATGAATTCGTTTGCTTTTGAAAAAAAAACATTCTGTTGGGATGATTTTGGCGGTACTAGGCGACATGTTTTCATCTCTAATTCTTATTTACATGCTTAATTCTACATTTATACGACTATGATGAACTCTAATTTTAATCAATCGATCATCACACAAACTTCTGGTCACAAATATTAAGAAGAAATATAATAAAAGTGAGATTTTTTTACATCACTCATGCCAAAGTAATATCAATCGTCCCCTTCGGTAGTACCAATATCCCATACGGTGATTACATAGACTTCTTGTTAAGTCGAGTTTTTTTTGTTTTTTATTGTTGTTTTAGCTCACCTGGCCTAAAAGGCCATGTGAGCTTTTGCCATCACTATGTGTCGGTTGTCAGTCCATCCGTCTGTCTGTCAACAATGTCAAAAATCTTCTCCTCTGAAACTACTGGGCCAAATGTAACCAAACTTGGCCTGAATCATCATCAGAGTATGGCTTCTCAAAATTGTGTTTGATTATTCGGTAGGTCAAACAACATGGCTGCCGTTGTTAAAAATAGAACATAGGGGTAAATTGCAGTTTTTGGTCAATAACTCGATAACTGTTACAGATATCAAAAATCTGACAGAGTTTAAAATGATCAGCATGATGAGATCTACCTACCGTTTAATTTTGAAGAAAATCTGAAAACCCATCTCAGAGTTATAGCCTTTTTTCCGTAAAATTTTCAAAAGTTGTGCAAATTTTATTTTTTATTTCAAAAAGTGTAACAGATAGAGGTCAAGTGTAAATTGCAAAAATGTTCAGCATATCAAGATCTACCCACCCTGAAATTTTGAAGAAAATCCAAAAACCCTTGTAGGAGTTATTGCCCTTTTTTCACAGAATTTTCAAATTTTTCGTCTTTTATTTCCAAAACTATAGAAGATCAAGGTTCAGTGTAAATTGATAAAATGTTTGCGATGCTGTGGCGACTTCAGAACTGGTGTTGAAAATTGTTCGTTGACCTCCATTTTCAAAATGGCCGCCAAAAAAGGCGGGAAAATTCAACATTGCCCAATTTCAATGAAATTTGGTTTCCAAATAGATAGTGATGTTGCGATTTCTAAACTGATGTTGAAAATTATTCGTTGACTGCCATTTACAAAATGATGTCTCGATCAACTTCAAAACTGGAGTTGAAAGTGGTCCTTAGCAAGAACATTTTTTGTCAAAAAAGCCCAACAAAGAAATATAGTAAAACATTATCAGACTTTGAATACAGTTCAAGATGTGTTGTTCCAGCTACCAAAGTTTGAGAGACTGAAGATCAACTGTATAACTTACAATGTTAGCTTGATTGTGGCAACTGAAA
>MJUU01054342.1:16256-47946 GCA_002080025.1 Modiolus philippinarum | reverse complement strand
TATGTATTTTGAGAGCACAAGTTGTTCTTTTTTTTAAGATCATCAGCAAAGATGTAGATTTACCAGAATACCAAGGGGATCCAGATGAAGTAGCTAGAGAAAAATGTAAATTAGCAGCTAAAGAAATAAAGGGTCCTGTAATCACTGAAGATACCTGTCTTTGTTTTAATGCTCTAGGAGGAATGCCAGGACCATATATCAAGTGGTTTTTACAGAAAATTGGACCAGAAGGTTTTACATGAATTTTAATAATATTTATATCAGAAAAGATTTTCAATAATATATATTTCCAAAAGAACACTTGAATATATAGGGAATAATACATAGCAAAATCCGAATCACATACTGTATCATCCCGAGTTACCAGTATCAGCCCGAGGACTGATATTGGTCAAGGGATGATATGGCATGTGATACAGATTTTGTCATGTATTGTACAGTTTATCATATATTTAAACAAAGGACTACTTAAGAATATAATACCAAAAATACTGTCAAAAATTGAAATCTGTATGAGGAATGCATGTATTTTGTGAAGAAGTAAATTTCAAAATGGGCGTTAAGGACTGAAGGTGGTTGGAATAAAATCTAACATGAAAAGGAAACAGTTTTGCTAGATTTTTTTAACTGATTGTCACAAAAAAATTTCATCCAACAAATTTTTGTTGTTGCCCTACCCCCCACCCCCCTAAAAAAAAATTGACCCCAAAATTTGTTTCTTGTATGAAAGAAAAGTCAAATTGAAAAAAAAACTTTTTGGAAAAATGGTAAGATACAGGGCTAGCTATGCGATAAAGGGTGTGTGATAAAGGGTATGATGTCATAGTGTGAATACGGAATGAATGTCATGCACTGCATCACATATTCAAAACGTCTGTATTTATTACTAAACATATGATAAATTACATTTCATAATAAATAGCAGACACCAAAACCAGTAAAGGATATGCACCCCATTTAGTAAAAATAAATGAAGTATAATTATCTCCCCTTTGCGGTGTTAGGCAGTAATCATAATCCACATTTGTAATGCCATTCCTTGGTATAAAGTCATTCAAGTGAGTGGTTTCAGAGGAGTTGTGCTTTTGAGGTAGGTAATCTTGTGAAGGTATCAGTGAAGAGTCAAAGTCAAATTATCTCATCTTGTTTGCATCAGACAATAATTATTCCCCAATTCAAAGACAGAACTTTGTTTCTGTGGGGTATATTATTTGGAGAATAAAAATTCTTTTACTACATGGATCAATACTGAAATTGAAAACTATTCTACAATGCATTATTTTGAGATGACTTTAGAAATACAATAAGATGAATATTCTTGCAGATGTAATTTCCCAAGGTGTTACTTCATTATCACTTTAAGAAGGTGTGGCATACCTGTAATGGTATTCTGCAGAGTACGAATTGTTGGTACTGTTACAACTTAGCCCAGCCATAATCAAGTCATTAAATGTTTTACACCTTAGTCTTGCCCAATTAGGTCAAATACTGTTCTACACCTAAGCCTTGGCCTATCAGGTCAAATACTGTTACACCTTACCCCACTCAATCAGGTTAAATTCAATTTGAGCAATACAATAAGATAGATATCCCTGCTAATCTGATTTTCAAGATGATTTGTTTAATGCATGTATATGAAAACACACCAAAATATATATGTAACTAATGAAAATATTTATATTTGTTTAAGGTCTACACAAGATGCTGGAAGGATTTGAAGATAAAACGGCTTATGCTCTATGTACTTTGGCATACCATCCTAGTGGTGAAGGTTCTGAAGTCAAATTGTTTATAGGTCGTACAGATGGAAAAATTGTTAATCCACGAGGTCCAACAGACTTTGGTTGGGATCCATGTTTTCAACCTGATACATTCAATGAAACTTACGCTGAAATGTCTAAAGATGTAAAAAACACAATATCACACAGATATAAAGCAGTTAAGGCAGTCAAAGACTATTTTACAAAATTAAAGGAATGAAATTGATTCATGTATCACATTTCACAGCTTTCCATCTCCATATTAAATCATTTCAAAGAAAGAAATTGGATAACAATTTAATTTTTATGCCAGCACCAGAAGCACTACACAGACACTTTTTTTCATCTTTAAATTCAAAATGTAATTGCGGATGACCTAGATGTAGTCAAGCCAAAATAAACACCATGAATAAAGTTCATGTCTATATGTAATGGATTGAGATATCAAGTTACTGTATTCCTCATATCAAGCGTCCATGCCGCTATAAGTGCCCCACCCTTAATTTCGTTTGAAATCTATAAGCGCCCCCCTCAAAATTCCAACAAAAAAGGTAATTTCCATATATATTTCATACTTTTTCCGTCATTGATTTGTTTTTTAGCTCACCTGACCCAAAGGGTCAGTGTGAGCTTTTGCCATCACTTGGCTCTGTCCGTCCGTCGTCCGTTAACTTTTCACATTTTCATCTTCTCCTCTGAAACTACAGAAGCAAATTCAACCAAACTTTACAGGAATGATGTATGGAAGGTCCTTTACAAAGATTGCTCATTTTGTACTGATCCGACAAAAAACATGGCCGCCAGCACGGAACTTTGGTTTAACATTGGACCCTAAGGGAAAAATCACATTTTCATCTTCTGCACTGAAATGGCTGTAGCAAATTCTACCAAACTTTACAGGAATGATGTACTAAAGGTCATTAACGAAGATTGCTCATTTCCTTCCCATCCAACTAAGCACTTAACATGGTTGAACATAATGGACCCTGAGAGCTTTTGCCATAACTTGGCGTCCGTCGTCCATCATCCCTCCGTCCGTACGTCGTCCGTTAACTTTTCACATTTTCATCTTCACCTCTGAAACTACCAAAGCAAATTCAACCAAACTTTACAGGAATGATTTACTAAAGGTCCCTTTACAACGATTGTTCATTTCTTTCCTATCCGATAAATAACATGGCCGCCAGTGCCGAACTTTGGTTTAACATTGGACCCTAAGGGAAAAATCACATTTTCATCTTCTGCTCTGAAACGGCTGAAGCAAATTCTATCAAACTTTACAGGAATGATGTACTAAAGGTCCTTAACGAAGATTGCTCATTTCCTTCCAATCCGACAAAGCACTTAACATGGTTTAACATAATGGACCCTGTGAGCTATTGCTATCACTTGGCGTCCGTCGTCCATCCGTCTGTCCGTCCGTCCATTGTTCGTTAACTTTTCACATTTTCATCTTCACCTTTGAAACTACTGAAGCAAATTCAACCAAACTTTACAGGAATGATGTATGGAAGGTCCTTTACAAAGATTGCTCATTTTATTCCGATCCGACAAAAAACATGGCCGCCAGCACAGAACTTAGTTAAACATTGGACCCTATGGGAAAAATCACATTTTCATATTCTGCTCTGATACCACTGAAGCAAATTCAACCAAACTTTACAGGAATGATGTACTAAAGGTCCTTAACAAAGATTTCTCATTTTGTTCCGATTAGAGAAAAAACATGGCTGCCAGCACAGAACTTAGGTTTGACATTGGACCCTATTGGAAAATCACATTTTCATGTTCTCCTCTTAAAGGACTGAAGCAAATTCAGCCAAACTTTACAGGAATGATGTACTAAAGGTCCTTTACAAAGATGGCAAATTTTTTTGCAATTCGACAAAAAACATGGCCACCAGCACGGAACTTAGGTTGAACATTGGACCCTATTTGAAAAGTCACATTTTAATCAAATCTCCTCTGAAACTGCTACAGCAAATTCAACCAAAGTTTACAGGAATGATGTTTGGAAGGTACTTTACAAAATTTGCTCATTTCATTTTGATCTGACAAAAAACATGGCCTCCAGTGAGTGCAGAACATAGTGGAACATAGTAGCCCGGTATGTGAAAACCATACTTTTCATTATCTTCTCTGAAACTATTCAAGCAATTTTAACTAAACTGTATAGGAATGATGTATTGAAAGTCCTTTGAAAAGATTACTTATTTCAATAGGATCAGACAAAAAACAGTTGTGCCAATGGAGAACATAGCTTAACATTAGACCTCATTACTAAAAAAACATCTTTTTTGGTCATGCATGGCATATAAGCATTTTGTCAGGTGAGCGATAAGGCTCAATCTCTGAGCCTCTAGTTATCAATTGCGCATGTGTATGCATCTGAGTTTCCTGTTATTAACAATGCAAGTTATCATGTTTTTTAGCTCACCTGACCCATAGGGTCAGTGTGAGCTATTGCCATCACTTGGCGTCTGTCGTCCGTCGTCCGGCTTCCATCCGTCCGTTAACTTTTCACCTTTTCATCTTCACCTCTGAGAACACTGAAGCAAATTCAACCAAACCTTACAGGAATGATGTATGGTAGGTCCTTCACAAAGATTGCTCAGTTCATTCCGATCCGATAAAAAACATGGCGGTCAGTGCCGAACTTAGGTTTAACATTGGACCCTATGGGAAAAATCACATTTTCGTTTTCTCCTCTGAAACCCCTAGAGCAAATTCAACCAAACTTTACAGGAATGATGTTCTAAAGGTCCTTAACAAAGAATGCTAATTTCGTTCTGATCCGATAAAAAAGATGGCCGCCAGCATGGAAAATAATTTAACATTAAACCCTATGGGAAAATGACATTTTCATCTTTTCCTCTGAAACCACTGAAGCAAATTCAACCAAACTTTACAGGAATGATGTACTAAAGGGCCATAACAAAGATTGCTCATTTTGTTCTGATCTGATCAAAAACATGGCCGCCAGCACAGAACTTAGGTTTCACATTGGACCCTTTGGGAAAATGACATTTTCATCTTTTGCTCTGAAACTGCAGAAGCAAATTCAACCAACCTTTACAGGAATGGAAGGTCATTTACAAAGATTTTTCATTTCATTCCGATCGGATAAAAACATGGCCGGCAGTGCGGAACCTAGGTTTAACATTGGACCCTATGGGAAAAACCACATTTTCATCTTCTCCTCTGAAACCACTGAAGCAAATGAAACCAAACTTTTCGGGAATGACATACTGAAAGACATTAACAAAGATTGCTCATTTCGTTCTGATCTGATAAAAAACATGGCTGCCAGCTCGGAACATAGTTCAAAATTGGACCTGATGGCAAAATGACATTTTCATCTTCTCCTCTGAAACCGCTTAAGCAAATTTAACCAATTTTTAGAGGAATGATGTATGGAAAGTCCTTTACAAAGATTGCTCATTTCTTTTCGATCAGATAAAAAACATGGCCGTCGGCATGGAACTTAGGTTTAACATTGGATCCTATGGGAAAAATCACATTTTCATCTTCTCCTCTGATACTGTTGAAGCAAATTCAACCAAACTTTACAGGAATGATGTACTAAAGGATCTCAACAAAGATTGCTCATTTCATTTTGTTTTACAAAAAAACATGGTTGCCAACGTGGAACATAGTTTAACATTGGAGCCTCAAGAAAATCATCGTTTTATCATCTTCTCTGAAACTTTTCAAGCAAATTTAATTAAACTGTATTGGAATGATGAATAGAAGGTCCTTTTCAAAGATTACTCATTTCAATAGGATCAGTAAAAAAACATGGGTGCTAAACATTAGCCCCCATTGGTAAAAAACATTATTTTGGGTTATGCATGGCATAGAAGCATTTTGTCAGATGAGCGATACAGGCTCAGTCTCTGCGCCTCTAGTCTTTTGCATTTCAGTACAAACAACTGACCCGTCTTATTCTTTTCCTGTTTGTCAAAGATTTTTACATTAATTACATTGTGCACTTATGAAAGATAGAAAAATTTCTTTCCAAAAGCTTTGTTTTGGAGCATTGTTTTTGTCCTACTTATTAAGTGTCAACCCCTCCCTAACCCCACTCCCCACCCCCTTTTTCAAATTCTCTAAGTACCCTTAGTACTTAATACGAGGAATAAGGTATTTCATTTGAAAATTCTCAGTCTGAAAGTGTGTAATTTGAACAAAAAAAAACATTTTGACACTCTCCATTCTTGATTTGGTTCATTATACCCCTGCAAACAAAGTTTAGGGGGGTATATAGGAAACCCCCTGTCTGTATGTCTGTCCACACTTCTTGTAAGCGCAACTCCTCTTAAACCACTTGAAGTATTTTGATTGAACTTCACACAAAGGAAGGACACTATATGGGGATGTGCATGAAGGAAAATAAATATTGTCCGAAACCAGGAAGGGGAGATAATTTGACTTTTGACTTTTCTTTGATTCCCTATGAATGGGTTATTTGATAAGGACAACCCCTCTTAAACCACTAGAAGGATTTTGATGAAACTTTTCACAAAGGAAGGATACTATATGGAGATGTGCATGGAGGAATATAATTATTGTCCAGAACCAGGAATGGGAGATAATTTGACTTTGACTTTTTGTTGATTCCCTATGTATGGGTTATCTCGTAAGCACAACTCCTCTTAAACCACTAGAAGGATTTTGCGGAAACATTACACAAAGGAAGGACACTGTATGGAGATGTGCATGAAGAAATATAATTATTGTCCTTAACCATAAAGGAGAGTTAATTTGATTTGACTTTTCATTGATTCCCTATGTATGGCTTTCCTCGTAAGCACAACTCCTCAGGAAACACTTGAGGGATTACACATAGGAAGTAAACTATACCAAGATGTGCTTGAAGGAATCTAATTATTGTCCGCAACCAACAAGGGGAGATAATTTGGCCGACTTTTCATTGAGTCCTTCTAGAAAGATTATCCTGTAAGCACAATTCCTAAAGGGCTTGAAGGATTTTGTTAAAAATTTACACAGCAGGAGGACACTTTATTGACATGTGCATTAAGGAGTATAATTATTGTGTGAAACCATAAAGGGGAGATAATTTGACATTGTTTTTTAGTTGATTCCTTTTGCAATGATTTTTTCGACTCGGACAATTTTTCAAAGAAATAATTCAAAGTCTAGATATTGTGAAATCAAGCTGTAGGAGAGAAACATTTTTTCACTGTCATCCTATCGAAAAGTTTTTTTCAAAGGGTTGTTTTAAAATTTTTGTGTAAAATGTCTTTAAGAGGCCAAAAAGGTGAATTTTATATTTGTCCGATATCAGCTGAGTATTTTCATTCAAAACCTTGTGAAAAGTACTTTCTTGAAGATTACCATATATTGGGGTATTTTCGCATCGGTTTTCTTCAAGATTTTGGTGTGAAACAGGCCAATGAAAAATTCGCTTAGTTTATAATTCGCATTTTTATACCGAATCTAATGCATTTGAATGGGCAGGGAAATTTTAGCAGAGGCTAAAATTCGCACATGGTTGCCTACCGCGAAGAAAGTAAAAATTAGGCACACACGAAAAAATCCTGATATACGGTATATCATTGTGTCCATACCTGTATGGTATCCACACCTGCTTAAATTTGCAAATACCATATCGATTCAGGGTTCAGTGTGCAGGGGAGGGGGTCACATTTGGCTGCAATTTGGTGACAGCTCTTGTTTATTTAAAAGTACTGCAGTGCACTATAATTATATTCCACCCCCTTCCCCACCCTCTTTTGAGGAGGCCATATATAGGGTGTTTATGTTTGGTATGTTACTTCCTTATGATCAAAGCTTTCTTCTGGTACCATACTTGTAGACATTTTGACCTTGACCTTGCCCTGATGGCAATTTTTAAAAAAAAACTTAACCTTGCCTCTAAAAGGTAGGCTTTTAGTTGTAGGGTGTTCATATTTGGTATGTAATTTCCTAATGACGAGAGCTTTCTTCTGGTACCATACTTGTAGACATTTTGAACTTGACCTTGCCCTGAGGGCAATTTGTAAAAAACTTTAACCTTGCCTCTAAATGGTAGGCCTTTAGTGGTAGGGTGTTTATATTTTGTGTGTAACTTCCTTATGGTGAGAGCTTTCTTGTGGTACCATACTTGTAGACATTTTGACCTTGACCTTGCCCTGAGGGCAATTTTTTAAAAACTTTAACTTTGCTTCTAGAATTAAGTTGTTTAATGATATTGTGTTTATATTTGATATGTTACTTTCTTGTGAAGAAAGCTTTCTATTACTTTCGAATGTATTGTGCATTGAGGTTACTGGAATCCCCGGTGAGCTATGTTGTCTTCTGACAACTCTTGTTTTAGCTCGACGGGACAAATGTCCGGAGAGCTATTGTCATATCCCTTCGTCGGCGACAGCAAAACTTTAACCTGGCTTCTGGAATTGAGACCTGAACAGCTAGGACGTTCATATTTGGTATGTGACTTCCTTGTGATGAGAACGATCTTCTGGTACCATACTTGTAGACATTTTGACCTTGACCTTGCCCTTAGGACATTTTATAAAAAGCTTTAACCTTGCCTCTAGAAGGTAGGCTTTAAGTGGTAGAGTGTTCATATTTGATCTGTAACTTCCTTATGATGAGAGCTTTCTTCTGGTACAACACTTAGAGACATTTTGATCTTGACCTTGCCCTGAGGGCAATTTTTAAAAAGCTTAAACCTTGCCTCTAGAAGGTAGACTTTTAGTGGTAGGGTGTTTATATTAAGTATGTAACGTCCATGTGATGACAGCTTTCTAGTGGTACAATATTTGTAGACATTTTGACCATGACCATGTCCTGAGGGCAATTTTTTTTTAAAAAAAAAACTTTAACCTTGCCTCTAGAAGGTAGACTTTTAGTGGTAGGATGTTTATATTTGATATGTAAATTCCTTATAATGAGAGCTTTCTTCTGGTACCATATTTGTAGACATTTTGACCCTGACCTTGCCCTGAGGGCAATTCTTTAAGAACTTAAATCTTGCTTCTAGGATTAAGTTGTTTAGTGGTAGTGTGTTCATATTTGGTGTGCGACTTTCTTTTGATGAGAGCTTTATGATGGTACCATACTTGTAGACATTTTGACCTTGACCTTGCCCTGAGGGCAATTTTAAAAAAACTTAAACCTTGCTTCTAGAATTAAGTTGTTTAGTGACAGGGTTTACATATTTGGCATGTGACTTTCTTGTGATGAGAGATTTCTGATGGTACCATATTTGTAGACATTTTGATCTTGACCTTGCCTTTAGGGCAATATTTTAAAAACTTTAACCTTGCTTCTAGAATTTAGTTGTTTAGTGATAGGGTGTTCATATTTGGTATGTGACTTTCTTGTGATGAAAGCTTTCTGTGGTACCTTTCTATAACTTTCAAATTTATATTGCATTGAGGTCACTCTAATCCCCGGCGAGCTATGTTGTCTTCTGAAAACTCTTGTTAAAAAGGACCTTTAGTACATAATTTCTGCAAAGTGTGGTTGAATCTGTATCAGTGGTTTCTGAGGAAAAGATTAAAATGTGATTTTTCCCATAGGATCCTATGTTAAACGGAAGTTCTGTGCTTGCAACAATGTTTTTTGTCGGATCGAAAAGAAATGAGTAATCTTTGTAAGGGACCTTAAGTACATCATGCATGTAAAGTCTGGTTGAATTTGTTTCAGTGGTTTCTGAGGAGAAGATGAAAATGTGATTTTTAGCTCACCTCACGCAGTGAGTGGGGCATATGTGATACCTCTAGCGTCGGTGTCCGCGTCGACGTCCTGTTAGGGAAAATGGTTTAAGTCCATTCCGAGTTACTGATATGTCCCACATCAACCATATTGATATGTATGATGCATTTTGGGATGACAACAACAATGTATGCTTCAGATGCTGTCTGTGACCTACATTTTACGCATGAGCGACTTGGTTAGGTAGAATGGTTAAAGTCCATTCCCGGTTACTGACATGTCCAACATCAACCATATTGGTATGTATGATGCATTTTGGGATGACAACAACAATGCATGCTTCGGATGCTGTCTGTGGCCTACATTTTATGGTTAGGTAGAATGATTAAAGTTCGTTCCAGGTTACTGACATGTCCCATATCAACCATATTGGTATGTATGAGGCATTTTGGGATGACAACAACAATGCATGTTTCGCATGCTGTCTGTGACCTACATTTTACGCATGGGCGACTTGGTTAGGTAGAATGATTAAAGTTCGTTCCCGGTTACTGACATGTCCCATATCAACCATATTGGTATGTATGAGGCACTTTGGGATGACAACAACAATGCATGTTTCGGATGCTGTCTGTGACCTACATTTTACGCATGAGTGACTTGGTTGTGTAGAATGGCCAAAGTCCATTCCCACAGTATAGGAACCTGTGCGCCTGAATTATCTTATTGATGGTCTAATCTGTAGCCTTTTTGACGTTTTCATGAATAATTAACGGGTCAAGTGGGCCATTTCAACATTTTTGATAAGAAAAGAAAATATTTTATCATTTAAAAGTTGTTTACGTTGTACACAGTGTTTGTTTGTATTCTCAAATATTGTCAAATTGAGAATTCTAGTTTTTAATGTCATGTCATTGAATTGAAGAGTTAATTATTTGACTGTTTTTCATAGAAAACCAAACATACAACCTTAAAACTTCTTGTCACAGAGTGTAAAGATAAGTCACACTTTCATGCAAGATTTTGATTATATAGGTAGCTGCATTATAAAGATTCTTGCAATTTCAACACAATATCAGAAAAACTGCGATAAGCTTACAGTTGTAACAGTAAACAGACATACAGCACAACTGTTAACAGAATACAGTTGCAATTTTTGCAAAATGGATATTCTTACTATCAAAAGAAAGCACAGAAGGTTATCCTTTTGTGAATATGCTGCTTAGCCTTGAATGGACTAACCATTTAAATATAGACACACAAAGACGCATTTGAGCCAAGAAATTGGTTGTTGACTGCTGAATGACTGCTGAGATAACCGATTCTTGCATATATTTACATTTGTAAACATCATATTTCTTCTCAAAAACGTCACCCCCTGTACATCAATCCGTGATTCACAATTGGTCAACATGTAGCACATAAAAATGTATCACGGAACAAGGGGATATGGTCAATACTTACTGGACTTGCATGTTTATCGTGTATTTTTCATAGAAAAACGTTAAACAGCATACAGAAAAACCGTAAATCAGATATTTCAGGCGCACGGGTTCCTATACTGTGATTCCCGGTCACTGACATTTCCGACGTCAACCATATTAATATGTATGATGCATTTTTGGATGACAACAACAATGCATTCATCGGATGCTGTCTGTGACCTACATTTTAAGCATGAGTGACTTGGTTAGGTAGAACTTAGGTTTAACAATTGACCCCACGGAAAAATAGCATTTTCATCTTTTCCTCTGATACTACAGAAGCAAATTCAACCAAACTTTACAGGAATGGTGTACTAAAGGTTCTTTACAAAGATTGCTCATTTCGTTCCGATCCGATAAAAAAACATGGCTGCCAGAGCCGAACATTGGTTTAACATAGGACCCTATGAGAAAAGTCAAATTTTCATCTACTCCTCTGAAACCACTGAAGCTGACTAAGACGTCCAACATCAACCATATCGGTATGTATGATGCATTTGGGATGACAGTCTTTGACCTACATTTAACGCATAAATGAATCTATTAAAAGAAGTTCATTCCAGTTAACTGACATGTTTAACATGTGACAATACTGCGCAACGAGGTGAGCTTGTCAGGCTTTCTATGTTTCCCATAGGGTCTTATGTTGAGTTCCGCACTGACAGTCATGTTTTTTGTCGGATTGGACTGAAATGAGCAATCTTTGTAAAGGTCCTTCCATGCATCATTCCTGTAGAGTTTGGTTGAATTTGCTTCAGTGGTTTCAGAGGAGTAGATGAAAATTTGATTTTTCTCATAGGGTCTTATGTTAAACCTATGTTCGGCTCTGGCGGCCATGTTTTTTTATCAGATCGGAATGAAATGTGCAATCTTTAGTACACCATTCCTGTAAAGTTTTGTTGAATTTGCTTCATTGGTTTCAGAGGAAAAGATGAAAATGCGATTTTTCCATGGGGTCAATTGTTAAACCTAAGTTCCGCGTTGGTGGCCATGTTTTTTGTCGGATCGGAATGAAATGAGCAATCTTTGTAAAGGATCTTTCATTCATCATTCCTGTAAAGTTTGGTTGAATTTGCATCAGTGGTTTCAGAGGAGAAGATGAAAATGTGAAAGGTTTAACGGACGGACGCCAAGTGATGGCAATAGCTCACACTGACCTTTTGGGTCATGTGAGCTAAATTTTGGCAGCCAGCACAGAACATAGCTTAACATTGGACCCTGTGGGGAAAACATCATTTTCATCATCAGCTCTGAAACTATTGAAGCAGATTTAATTGATCTGTACTTGAATGATTTAGGGATGGGTGATCAACAGAAATTGCTCATTGCAGACCATCAGTTGAGTGATAGTGGCCCAGCCTCTGAGCCTTTAGCTAAATTTTAGTCAAATTTAGCATCTGGGATATACTTCTGCTACATATTTGATCCAATAGCAACAGGATAGTTGAACACAATGCCAAGTTGTGCATATTGTGATGTCAGAATGTTGAACCTTTTTTCACAGAGTTAAGTCCCTTTTTGACTTAGTCTCGTCAAATTTAGGTTGTGAGGACTACTTCTCTCACATCTTTTATCCAATTGCAACCATAAATTCACTAGACTGTTGAACACAATATTTTGTTGTGCATATTCTGTTTCCATCACTTGAAGTACATCGTCCGTCCTTCCGTTAGTATTTCTCATTTTCATCTTCTTCTCTGAAACCCCTGTAGCGAATTCAATCTAACTATACAGGAATGATGTATGGAATGTCTTTTACAAAGATTGCTCATCTAAGCTAAATGACAAGCTTGATGATTTTAATTCTCACTTGTGAACTATCGCTTTCTTAGCAGCCCATGGAGTGTACATTTCACAGTTGATCTGTTACTGTGGAGCATTTAGTTTGTACGGTGATTTTTTAATAGAGCAAAAACACTATACCAAAAGCTGCTAAGTCCGGGATTCTTCCAGCTTCAGCCTATATTACTCAAAATTAACAGCATTGAAATATATGAAGTGTCGTTGCCCCAAATGAAATCAGATGTATGTCTTCCATATTTGACTGGATCGATTTTGACCTTTTTTAGCTCACCTGACCCAAAGGGTAAGTGTGAGCTATTACCATCACTTTGCGTCCGTCGTCCGTCCGTCCGTCCGTCGTCCGTTAACTTTCACATTTTCATCTTCTCTGAAACTACTGAAGCAAATCCATCCAAACTTTACAGAAATGATGTACTAAAGGTCCTTTACAAGGATTGCTCATTTCGTTCGGATCCGACAAAAAACATGGCCGCCAGAACGGAACATATTTTAACATTAGACTCTATGGGAAAATCACATTTTCATCTTCTGCTCTGAAACAGCTGAAGCAAATTCAACCAAACTTTACAGGAATGATGTATGGAAGGTCCTTTTCAAAGATTGCTCATTTCGTTCCAATCTTACAAAAAACATGGCCATCAGCGCAGAACTTGGGTTTAACATTGGACCCTATGGGAAAATCACATTTTCATCTTCTGCTTTGAAATCGCTGACCAAACTTTACAGGAATGATATTCTAAAGGTCCTTTACAGAGATTGCTCATTTCCTTCCGATCCGACAAAAAAATTGCTGCCAGCACTTAACATTGTTTAACATTGGACCCTATTGGAAAATCTTATTTTCATCATCTCGTCTGAAACCACTGAAGCAAATTCAACCAAACTTCACAGGAATGATGTACTAAAAGGTCTTTAACAAAGATTGCTTATTTTGTTCCGATCAGAGAAAAAACATGGCCGCCAGCACGGAACATAGTTTGACATTGGACCCCACGGAAATCACATTTTCATTTCTTCTTCTGAAACCACTGAAGCCAATACAACCAAACTAAAGAGGAATTATGTACTAAAGGTCCTTAACAAAGACTACTCATTTCGTTCGAATCTAATAGAAAACATGGCCGCCAGCAGGGAACATTATTTAACATTGGACCCTTTGGGACAATCACATTTTCATCTTCTCCACTGAAATCACTAAAGCAAATTCAACCAAACTTTACAGGAATGATATACTTAAGTTCTTTTCAAAGATTGTTCATCTTGTTCTGATCTGACAAAATAAATGGCAGACAGCGTGGAACTTTGGTTTGACATTGGACCCCATGAGAAAAATCACATCTTCATGTTCTCCTCTGAAATCACTGAAGCAAATTCAACCAAACTCTACAGGAATTATGTACGAAAGGTCCTTAATAAAGATTGCTCATTTGATTCAGATCTGATAAAAAAAACATTGCAGCCAGCACGGAACTTAGGTTTAACATTGGACCCTATCGGAAAATCACATTTTGATGCTCTCCTCTGAAAGGAGTGAAGCAAATTCAACAAAACTTTACAGGAATGATGTGCTAAAGGTATTTTATAAAGATTGCAAATTTTGTTTCAATCCAACGAAAAACATGGCCGCAAGCGCCGAACTTAGGTTTAACACTGGACCCTATGGGGAAAGTCACATTTTAATCTTCTCCTCTGGAACTGCTGCAGCAAATTCAACCAAACTTTACAGGAATGATGTACTGAAGGTCCTTTACAAAATATGCTCATTTCATTTCGATCTGACAAAAAACATGGCCTCCAGTGCAGAACATAGTTGAACATCGTAGCCCGGTATGTGAAAAACATACTTCTCATTATCTTCTGTGAAACTATTCAAGCAATTTTAACTAAACTGTATTGGAATGATGTATTGAAATTCCTAAGCAAAGATTACTCATTTCAATAGGATCAGACAAAGACACTTGTGCCAATGGAGAACATAGCTTAACATTAGACCTCATTGGTAAAATACATCTTTTTTGGTCATGCATGGCATAGATGCATTTTGTCAGATGAGCGATACAGGCTCCGTCTCTGAGCCTCTAGTTTAGATTGACTCACTGACAGTGCGAGGTTTGCTGTTAACAAAGCATTACATGCTTACGATGTCACTCCCAGTTTCATGGGAATTCACACTGTGAGTGCCTTGGTTTTGAATGTTTCGGTTTTTTTCACGCGAAAAGTCGCGGAGGCGAGACTTGGGGATAGCGTTTCCAGAATTAACAAGCTTATGGTAGTTGTAGGCCCATAGTATTTGATGTGCAGTTGCATTATAATGGGTACAACTCAAATCCCTACTTAGTTTATGGCCCTGGCCCCTTAGTCGTGCATGAACGATCACTTTAAGTTTTTAGCAAGCAGTTTGTACAGCCTATACCAGTAGTCCTAGGCATTTGATATTTGACATGCAGTTGCGTCTTGAGGAGTACATACTGATTTCACGCATAGATGGTGGCTCTGGCCCCTTAGTCACGCATGAACGATCACTTTAAGTTTTTAGCAAGCAGTTTGTACAGCATGTACCAGTAGTCCTAGCCACTTGATATTTGACATGCAGTTGCGTCTTGGGGAGTATATACCGATTTCAAGCCCAGATGGTGGCCCTGGCCCCTTAGTCACGCAAGAACGATCACTTTAAGTTTTTAGCAAGCAGTTTGTACAGCCTGTACCAGTAGTCCTAGGCACTTGATATTTGACATGCAGTTGCGTCCTTGGGACTATATACCGATTCCACAGGCAGATGGTGGCCCTGGCCCCATAGTCACGCATGAACGATCACTTTAAGTTTTTAGCAAGCAGTTTGTACAGCCTGTACCAGTAGTCCTAGGCACTTGATATTTGACAACCAGTTGCGTCTTGAGGAGTACATACCGATTTCACGCCCAGATGGTGGCCCTGACCCCTTAGTCACGCATGAAGGATCACTTTAAGTTTTTAGCAAGCAGTTTGTATAGCCTGTACCAGTAGTCCTAGGCACATGATGTTTGACATGCAGTTGCGTCTTGAGGAGTACATACAGATTCCACGCCCAGATGGTTGCACTGACCCTTTAGTCAGGCACGAATGATCACTTTAAGTTTTTAGCAAGCAGTTTGTAC
Organism: Modiolus philippinarum; assembly: GCA_002080025.1. Lineage (NCBI taxonomy): Eukaryota > Metazoa > Mollusca > Bivalvia > Mytilida > Modiolidae > Modiolus > Modiolus philippinarum. The sequence goes on along the minus strand of MJUU01054342.1, from coordinate 32,079 downwards.
AACCCGTACTAGTCGTCTTAGGCACTTGATATTTGACATGCAGTTGTATCTTGAGGAGTAGATACCAATTTCATGCCTAGATTGCGGCCCTGGTCTGTCAGTCATGCATGAGTGACCACATAATTCTTCTTAAGGAAACTGTTTACACATATGAAGAATTATATTTTATTTTCATGCCTGCTGCAATAAATCAATGTGCAAATTTAAGCGATGCAAGACATATCCTGTGTCCACAGTTTATTTTTGTGCGTTTTGTTGCTGTCTAGTGTCATTGTTTTCTGTGTTCTCATTTTGGCCATGTCTTTGGACTTCGTTTTTTTTTTTGTAATTACTAGTCCTTTGTTCCTTTGGTATTCTACTGCTGTTGTTTCTTTTCGATCCTACAAAAAACATGGCCGCCAGCGCAGAACTAAGGTTTAACACTGGACCCTATTGGAAAAATCACGGTTTTATCTTCTCTGAAACCACGAAAGCAAACTCAACCAAGCTTTACAGGAATTGTGTATGGTTGTTTCTTTTCGATCCTACAAGAAACATGGCCGCCAGCGCATACTAAGGTTAAACACTGGACCCTATTGGAAAAATCACGTTTTCATCTTCTCTGAAACCACGAAAGCAAACTCAACCAAGCTTTACAAGAATGATGTATGAAAGGTCCTTTGCAAAGACTGCTCATTTTGTTCCAGTCCGACAAAAACATGGCCGCCAACGCAGAACATATTTCTGTAGCAAATTCAACCAAACTTGACAGGAATGATGTTTGGAAGGTTGCCCATTCATTTTGATCAAATAAAAAGCATGGCCACCAGCGCAGATATGGAACTTTCTTAGGTTTAAGATTGGACCCTTTGGCAAAATCACATTTTCATTTTTTCCTCTGAAACCACTAAAGCAAATTCAACCAAAACTTACAGGAATGACATATCGAATGTCCTTTACAAAGATTGCCCATTTTGTTCCGATCCGACAAAAAAACTTTGCCACAGCACGGAACTTAGGTTTTACATTTGACCCTATGAGAAAAATCTCATTTTATCTCTGAAACAACTGAAACAAATTCTATTAAGTTTCAGGAGTGATGTATGGAAGGTCCTTTACAAAGACTGCTCATTTCTGTTAGCACAAAACATAGCTTACTTATCATTTGAAAATCCTCATTTCCATCATATTCATCATCTGTTCTGAATACTAGTATATTGATACAAATCTAGCTAAACTTTATTAGAATGATGCATAGAACTTCCTTCACAAAGAGTTTTTATTTTGGTCAGATCTGACACAAATCATGGCTCCCAGCCCTAAACATAATTTTAACATTGGACCATATGGGACAATCATATTGTCATCTCCTCTAAACAATTGAATCAATTATAACCAAACTTACAACAATGAATTTTGAGAGGTCCTTCACATAAATTGCTCATTTCATTCTGACCTAACAAAAAAACAAAAAAAAAAAAAAAAAAAAAAAAAAAAAAAAAAAAAAAAAAAAAAAAAAAAAAAAAAAAAAAACATGAATGTCTAGCTTATCCATAGACCCCATTGGGAAAAACATGGCGTAGAAACATTTTATTAGGGGATCAATTCAGGCCCAGTCTCTGAGCCTTTAGTCTAGCTCACCTGACCCAAAGGGTCAGACTGACCTATTGCTATCACTTGGTGTCCGTCGTCTGTCCATCAGTCGTCCGTTCGTTAGCTTTTTACACGGCTTGCTTATTTTGTTCAGATCTGACAAAAACTTGGCTGCCAGTGCGGAATTTAATTTAACATTGAAAACTATGGGAAAACAACATTTTCATCATCTGCTCTGAAAATAAAGAAACAAATTTAAGTAATCTGTGCTGGAATGATGAAAGTCTTTTTACAAAGATTGCTCATATATTTTCGATGCTATGAAAGCATGGTCAGCACAGAAACATAATTTAACGTATGTCCTATGGCGAAATCATATTTTTAAGCAAAATGAACAAAACTTAATTAGTGTAATAGGAATGATATACGGAAGGTCTTTTACAGAGATTGCTTACTTTGTTAAAAAAAACATGACCACCAGTGCGAAACTTAGTTGACCCCCTTAGTTAAACATTGATCCTATGGGAAAACATCAGTTTCATCATCTGCCCTGAAACTAACGAAGCAAATTTATCTTAACTATGCTTGAATGATGTAGGGAAAGTTCTTTACAAAGATTGTTCATATATTTCAGATTCAATAAAAACATGGCCACCAGCACAGAACATAGTTTAACATTGGCCATATGGGAAAATCATATTTTGATCATCTCCGAAATCCCTGAAGCAAATTCAATTACAAGAAAGTTGTATGGTAGGTCCTTCACCATAATTGCTTATTTCGTTTCAATTTGACAATAACGTGGCTGCAAGCGTGGAACTTACCTATTGGAAAAAAATCTTTTTCATAATCTGCTCTGAAACTATTGAAGCAATTAAATTAAAAAAAAAATTAAAAAAAAAGGAAAGAAAAAAAAAATTATTATAGTTTAACATTGGTCCTTTCGGAAAATCATATTTTGATTTTTTCCTCTAAAACCCCTAAAGCGAATTCAACCAAACTATGATCTGTCCCTAATAATAATTGGTCATTTCAGTTGTGATCCGTAAAGCAAAACATTTCCACCAGTGAAGAAGAGTTTTGGGTCGTTTTAACTTGGAGATGGGATTTGTCTCCTTGACAGTTACGCCATTTCCTTTCTTTTTCATATAGTATATTGGACCTTATTTGAAAAAATATTTTCATCATCTGCTCTGAAACTATTTAAGTAAATTTAGCTAAACTGAACCGGAAAGATGACCTGGGAAAGTCCCTCACAAAGATTGCTCATTTCAGTCTGATTCGACAAAAAACATAGCCATCATGGACGGAACATAGTTCAAAAGTTGACATTATGAGAAAACTACCTGGTAATAGGCATTTTTTCAGGTGAGCTATTCAGGCTCAGTCTCCGAGTCTCTAGTTTCTGATTGCAACTAAACTTCACAGGAATATTGAACACAATGCCTAGTTGTACATATTGTTCAACCCTTTCTCACAGAGCTAGGGCCTTTTTAGCTCACTTGGCCTAAAAGGCCAGGTTAGCTATTGCCATCATTTGGTGTCATTCGTCCTTCCTTCGTAAACATTTCAAAAATCCACTGAAACCACTGAACCAATTTTAACCAAACTTGGCCTGAATCACTACCAGAGTATCTAAATTGTGTTCTTTTAGTCCGAGGACCAAAACAACATGGATACAGTTTGTGGGCGTCAATTGCAATGAGACTTCACAGGATTGTTGACAATATGCTTAGTTGTGCATATTGTTTCATTTGCAAGTTTTTGACAGATTTTTTTTTGTTTGTTTTTGTTCGTTTTCGCTTTTTTAAATATAAACATAGTAACAGTTACCATATTAAGTGTTACTCTTAAAAGCCTGTATATATCTTTTAATCACTGGTTTATTAGTTATATTTGTATCTTTTTGTAAGTTCACCTGACCCAAATGGTCCATCGTCAGTCCATTACCCGTCTTTTAGCCTTTCACATCTACCTCTTTTCTGCTAGAACCACTTAAGCAAATTCACACTTTACAAAAAATGATGACTGAAGGTCCGTCATAAAAGATTGCTCATTTCATTCCAATCCGATAAAGACATGGCCACCATCGCGGCACACGGTTCCTGGGACATGGTTTTACATTGGACCATATGGGAAAATCTTCATTTTCATCATCTGCTCTGAAATTGTTGAAGCGAATCTAACTAGACTGTAATTGGAATGGCGTTTAGAAGGTCCTTTACTTTGTCAGATCTGACATAAAACATAGCCGCCAGCGCTGAACATAGTTTAACATTGGACCCTATGGGTAAATCCTATTTTCATCGCCTTCCAGAAACCACTGAAACAAAACAAGAAAAATGTACGGAAGGTCATTTAAAAGGATGCTCATTTCGTTCCAATCAAACAAAAAACATGGCCACCAGAGCTGAATTTAATTTGACATTGGCCCATATGGGGAAAATCACATTTTCATATTCTCCTCTGAAGCAAATTCAACCAAACTTTACAGGGATGTTGTATGGAAGGTCTTTTACCAAGATTGCTCATTTCATTCCAATCGGATGAAAACATGGCTGCAGGCGCAGAACATAGTGTACCATCAGACACCATGGAAAAATCACAATTTTCATCATCTGCTCTAAAAATATTGAAGCAAATTTAATTAAATTGCATTAGAATGATGTATAGACGGTCCTTTACAAAGATGACTCATTTCGGTCAGATCTAACAAAACCTGCCCACCAGTGCTTAACATAGGTTAACATCGACACTATGGAAAAATCATATTCATGTGCAGAAAATAAATTATTTTTGACAATATTCTCTGAAACTACTATTGAAAATTCAACCAAATTTACAGGAATTCTGTATGTATTGAAGGTCCTTCACAAAAATTGCTCATTTTATTCTGAATCGCCAGAAAAACTTGGCCGTCATACGGTCAGCATCCAGGTAAAATAAGGTCACTTTGACCTACATTTCCGCATGATTGACTCACATTCAAGTTAACGTCCGAGTTCATATCTCATTTACTGTACATGGTAGAATCATCTAACCTTGCATGTGCATGCATCTTTGGTGGTAAGGTCAGCATCCAGGCATAATAAGTTCACTTTGACCTACATTTGCCGTATGATTGTCTTACATTCAAGTTTACGTCCGAGTTCATATCTCAGTCACTGTAGAATCATCTAACTTTGCATGTGTATGTATCTTTGGTGGTAGGTCAGCATCCAGGCAAAATAAGATCACTTTAACCTATTTTTTCCGCTTGATTGTCTTACATTCAAGTTCACGTCCGACTTCATATATCACCTACTGTACATGTTAGGATCATCTAACCTTGTATGTGCATGCATCTTTGGTGGAAGGTCACTTTGATCTACTTTGATCTATATTTTCCACATGATTGACTTACATTCAAGTTTACGTCAGAGTTCACATCTGAGTCACTGTACATAGTAGGACCATCTAACTTTGCATGTGCATGCATCTTTGGTATCAGAATTCAGGCAAAATTAGTTCACACTTGATCTACATTTTCCACACGATTGACTTACATTCAAATTTATGTCAGAGTTCAGGTCTCAGTTATTGTACATGGTAGAATCGTGTAACCTTGCATGTGCATGTATCTCTGGCGTTAGGTCAGCATCCAGGCAAAATAAGGTCACTTTGACCTATATTTTCCACGCGATTGACTTACATTAAAGTTTACGTCCGAGTTCATATCTCAGTCACTGTACATGGTAGGACCATCTAACTTTGCATGTGCATGCATCGTTGGTGTCAGCACTCAGGCAAAATTAGTTCACATTTGATCTACATTTTCCGCATGATTGACATACATTCAAATTTACGCCCGACTTCAGGTCTCAGTAACTGTACATGGTAGAATCGTGTAACCTTGCATGTGCATGTATTTCTGGCGGTAGGTCAACATCCAGTCAAAATAAGGTCACTTTGACCTATATTTTCCGCATGATTGATTTATATTCAAATTAACCTCCCGAGGTCATATCTCATTTACTGTACATGGTAGGATCATCTAACCTTGCATCTAACCTTGCATGTGCATGCATCTTTGGTGGTAGGTCAGCATCCAGGCAAAATAAGGTCACTTTGACATATATTTTCTGCATGATTGATTTACATTAAAGTTTATGTCCGAGTTCGTATCTCAGTGTACATAGTAGGATCATCTAACCTTGCATATACATGCATCTTGGATGATACATCAGCATCCAGTCCAAACTTGGTCAATTTGACCTAAATTTTCCGCTTGATTGATTTACATTCAGATCCCAGTCACTGTACATGGTAGTGCCTTCTTACTTTGCATATACATGCATTTTGGATGGTACATAAACATCCAGGAAAAATTGTGTCCTTTTAATCTACATTTTCCGTTCGATGAATTCATATCTCAATCAAGGTACATTGTAGAATCATCTAACCTTGTATATGCATGCATCTCATATGGTACATCAGTATCCAGGCAAAGTTGTGTCATTTTGACTTATATTTTCCGCTTGATCGACTTATCATTGAATTTAACATCATGGTTAGATTTTCAGCAACTGAAAGTTACATGTTAATGTAAACTTATACATTCATGTCGATGTTGAGAAGCATAGTTTAGATAAATTTGCTTCATAAGTTTCAGAGCAGACAATGAAAATGATGTTTTTCCCAAAGGGTCCATTGTTTAACTAAGTTTCGCGATCGGAGCAAAATGAGCAATCTCTGTAAGAGATCTTCCACATATCATTCCTAACAAGTTTTGTTCAATTTGCTTGAGGGATTTCAGAGGAAATGATAAAATATGATTTTCCAATAGGACATACGCTAAATTATGTTCTGTGCTGACGGCCATTAGTTTATAGAATCGGAAATATACTAGTAATCTTTGTAAAGAACTTTCATACATCATTTCAGCATAGATTACTTAAATTTGTTTCATTATTTTCGTATCAAATATTGAAATTGGTGTATTTCCCATTGGGTTCAATGTAAAACTAAATCCGAACTGGCGACCAAGTTTTTGTCAGTTCTAGACAAAATGAGCAAGCCATGTAAAAAGCAAAACCGTACGAGTGATGGGCAGACGACGGACGCCAAGTGATAGTAATAGCTCACACTGACCCTTTGGTTCAGGGTTTTGTTCGAATATGGAACATAGTTTAACACCGATCGAAGGAGAAATCATATTTTGCTCATCTCCTCTGAAACTACTGTATCAAATTCAATTAGAATTTATAGGAATGATGTATTGAAGGTCCTTCGCAAAGATTCCCTATTTCTTACGGATCCGACACAAAAAAACCCAGAGCGGAACTTACTTTGAAATTGGATCCTACGGCAAAAACGTCATTTTCATCATCTGTTCTGAAACTATTGAAACAAATTTAACTAAGCAGTACTGGATAATAACTAAACACCGATGTTACTGTAAATTTATTTTTTGCATAAGCGCATTTCGACAACTTATGTCTCTTCAGTACTGAAATGATGTATGGTAGGTCCTTTACAATAAATTCTCATTTCGTTTGTTCGATTCAACAAAAATGGAAGCCATTGCAGAACATAATTTTACATTGGATCCTTTGAGAAAATCATCATTTTGATCATCTCCTCTTAAACTTCAAAAGCAAATTCAACCAAACTTACAGGAATGATGTTTAGTAGATCCTTCACAAAGATTGTCCATCTCGTTCTGACTCAACAAAAACATGGCTACCAGCTCGGAGCTTAATGTTTCTACATTGGACCCTATGGGAAAAATCATCATTTTCATCATCTGCTCTGAATTAATCAACAGAAGCAAGTATTAAATTTTACTGGAATTGAGGGATTGAAATTCCTTTACCAAGATTGCTCATTTTGGTCAAACCCGACAAAAACATGGCCGTCTGAACTTAGTTTAAAACTATACCCACGGGGAAATCATATATCCTATGAAGCAGCTTAAGAAAATTCAACCAAACTACAATAATGTTGCACTTGAGGTACCAAACAAAAAGACTTCATGTAATTCCGATCCATAAAAAACATTATTAACATTGAACCCTACGGGAAAAAGTATGATTTTTATCTCTAGCTCTATAACTAATGACCTAAATTTAACTGATCTATAAGATGAAGTGACAGCGGGAAATCTAGTGGTAAAAAATTATCTCCCTTCTAGAAAAACTCTTCTGTGTCTCATAACTTTTTCGGAACAAATCAACAGCATGGCGACGAAAATAAACAATCAACAAAATGTCAAGATTTCAAAAGAAATGACCAAATACAATATTTAGTGAAAACGTCATTCAATCCCCAGATCTTTACTTTGTAGTTAAAAAATGATTAAACTTGCCCACAAGAAGAGGCAATATGCGAATTCCTTACATAATTTACTGTTGTGATGAAAATATTGAATGGACACACTGGTCAAAATTATTTATATGTACAGATAGATTTTTTAACATACTTTATTTATAGGTCAATTTAGTAACGATTCTTGCATGAGAAACGCAGAGATCCAAATCTAATCCTATGTTACTAGGCAAAATTATATCGTTTCGAAACAGCACCATTTTCCTTTTATACCCACTATCTCAAAGGGTAATCATCAACACAATATTTCATTGGTTCAATTAAGGAAAAGGGTGTGAATTCAGTTAAAACCCATTCAAAGAACCCACGTGCTTAGTAAGTAAAAATCAATATTGTTTATGTAACCTTGATGGTTGCGAGGTACAAACGGTCGTTTTGTATACTTTATTTCGTCGAAACCACTGCGTGTACCCAGTCCAAAATTTGCAAATGAATTGATAAATGTTTAATTGCAAAGTATAAATTTTCATGTTATAAGTAACTTTTATCAGGCCCTGACAACGAGTTACGCGTTGCAATCGACATTTTTATCTTTTCTAAACGAGAGCTCATTTTCTATTGTTTAAATGACTGGTGATGTATGCGAATTGCGCATTTTGTTTATAAATGACAAAAATAAAACTTAGTAAGGACCATTGTTTAACATTGGCTGTGGGATAATTATATATCGATCATCTGGTCTCAAACTGCATGAGCAAATTTGCCCAAACTGTATTACAGTGATATGTTTGGATCTTTGCAAAGATTACTCATTTCAATCCAAAAAAAAACTTGGTCGCCAGCGGGGAACATAGTTTAACAATGGACGATATTGGAAAGCCTACAAAATGAAGCTAATTCGACCAAACTACAGGAATAGTGTATGGAAGGTCCATTCCCCGTTACTCATTTCACCCAGGTCAGATGAAATATATGGCTTCCAGGGGAGAGCATGTTCTATAAATGGACCAGGAAAAAAAACTAATTTTGTTAGGTGACTGATTCGGGGTCATCATACTCAGCATCTAGTTTGTTTTTAATAGAATTGATATAAATCAATTTTGTTCCTTTGATACAAGCAACATGTTTCCAAATCTTACAACTAAATTCTAAACATATCACGAAGTCATCAAGGGATTCAACTTCAGATCATGTATTTAGCTGAAAACTCTTTATGTGAATTGGTGGATCTAGAAAATTAATGTAATACTGTGTTTTTTATTTTTCGATATTACCCCGAATTTACACCTGACATGTTCATTTTTCTCTACCATCAACACAATATTGATTACTATTATCTATAATTTATATCACTTAAGTTGCAACCAATCTTTCTTTCTCTTTAATTTCTACCTTTGAATCCGACAACAATAGAAACGGATTGACCAGCATCGTTTTGTAGAGGTATCCGTGGCCGTGTGGAGTTGTTGACGGACTGGAAACTGCTAGGCGGATGTTGCCGAATCTAGCTCACCATCCGCTGGATTTTTTCGATATCAATAGATTTAAAAAGATGCTAAATCATCACTATTGGCATTCCGAAATATACATTTCTACATATACAGCACCTTACCATACATATATGGCCATTTGTATAGGTACTGGTTCATGGGCATTTTGTGAAATGGTCGTTGAGTCTTATTGTGGTGACATGTCTGAAGAATACATAAACATCAGTTACAATTACTTGTTCCCGTCGATCAGTTTTACACCTATTTCGGTTTAAGGACTTCCAAATGATTTGATTTTATCTGCACTGAAGAGACATAAGTTAGTTGTCGAAATGCGCATATGCAGAAACAAAATTCATAGTAACTTAGGTATTTTATTATTTACAGAAATATGTTTAATAAAAAAATAATAACTAACATATATTCGCTAAACGGTGTATATATGACGGTCAGAATATTTGAGCAATAAATTATATAAAGTGGACATAAGTCTGCATGACAAGTTCATACATATACAAAATATCGGATTATTTCATCTAACAAGTCGAATACGTCCATTATAGAACACACCACATCCTACATCAAACTGAGTAAAAGTTTTCTATAGTCTCCCTTTGTTTCGTCCTCTACAGCTTTACTTAGTCCTGTCTTATATTCATCCATATACCTTTCTTTGATATCCTTCAAGTCCACCTTAAATGATACAAAAAGGGCTATTTACTCAGCTACAGTAAATATAAATATACTGAATGCTTTCAAGAAGAGATAGATTTTAGCCAAGAGGAACTAGACTGTTTGCAGTATGAATTGATACATTGAACTTCCACAATATGTTAACAATAGAATTGTAAGGTGCGATTTAATATTTTTTAAAGTTTATTCTTAGTCAAGTTGTTTGTTTGACGGAGAAATTTTACCTATCTAGTTGATCAAAATACCCTATGCACTATAAAGACCAGAGCAATACAGCATTCTGTTGTTTTTTTTTGCCCTTTGATTAAGTGGTGTATTTTCTGCCTTTCAATTTTAATATGAATAACTAAATAAATATTTCAAAGGTTATTATCTCAATTTATTTTGTTTTTTATATCAATAATTCACATGTATTCATTGGAAATACATAAAACAACGGCAGTAGAATACAGAGGGAAAAAGGATTGGTTTACTAAAATCGAAGTTCAAAGACATGGCCAAAACGAGATCACAGAAAACAATGATGTTAGACAGCTACAAATCACAGAAATAAAGAAAAAAAAACAACATCCAAAGGCACTCATAGTGTGAACTCTCATGAAACCAAGAGTGACATCGGGTGCTCTGGAAAGGTAGGCATGTCCTGCTCTGTTAACAGCGGCCATCATTATGTAAGTGAGCCAATATAGGGAAAAGTCAAAATCGGTATAGGCAAATCCGGGAAGACATGAATCTAGCAGAAAATGTCCACTTTGATTTGGGACAACGCCAGGTCATATCTTTCTATGATGTTTTGGTGACGGGCATATAATTTCTCGAGGGATGAAATTAACAGAGGCTGAACAAATCGGTAAGAAACTTTTTGGGACAGTGCTTTTGCTCTGTTAAAAAAATCACTGTACAAACAACAAGCTCGACAGTAACTTTTACTGTGAAATGTACACTCCATAGGCTGAAGAGGTAGGTTTATTGCTGCTAGGAAAGAAATTATAACAGCTGGGATGTTTAAATAATAACGCTTGTCATACAGCTTAGGTAGGTTTATTGCTGCTAGGAAAGAAATTATCACAGCTGGGATGTTAAAATCACAACGCTTGTCATACAGCTTAGATTTCAAACGTCCAATAAACAACACAAGATCCAGGTACAAAGCTGAAGTAGGTGTATCAGTTGTTTCTTTAATTTCAAGCTCATTGGGATAGATCTGATGTTAATAATTCCTTAAATTTAGGATTATTAAGAGAAAGTACATCGTCTATGTAGTGGAAGCTGAAATTAAAGGAATGGGCTAAATGTTTTTGTTTTCTTTGTGTGTAAATCATGAAAAAAATGACGCTTATACAGTGATAATCATCATCTCAACATATCCAACAAAACACATGACAAAGAAACCAATTAGAATGAAAATAGGATGTCTGGATAGTAATACTTGAAACGCTTTTCATATTACTAAATGGTGAATAAAAGGATATGGAGTAAATGCACATGAGACAAAGTCTCTCCAAATACATGGTAAAAAACAAGCAAAGGAACAACGCTTTTATTGTTGTTCTTCATCTTGAAGTCACCATGAGGCCTTCAACAATGAGCTTTGCTCATACCTCATAGTAAGTTCAAGACGGCCCCTAGCACCGGTTTAAGCGGAATTCTTTGCTAATTGTCGAGCAACGCTACATCCATGTCTTTCTTGGTCATGGGTGCGGGATTGTCAACAAACATCAATTAAACTCGCAAAGTGCTCTTACAATCACTGTCATCCTTTAAAGCATGGCTGCTGGGTATGTAACTAACGTACTGATAACAAATTATCTCAATGAAAGAGGAGGGTTACATTTGAAAAAGGGATCAAATGCTTTCACCTAGAAATAACTAATGCTGTATAGTAAAAAAGTCATTTTAAAAGGGGATTAATCTAAAGGCGAGTGTAATTGAAGGCAGAAACCGTCTCCTCAAATACCAGTAAGAAGGATAATTGGATACCAGACCTATTGAATATAAATATATACCGCCTGAAAACAAACTACTTATAATATTGAAGTGTACATATAATTTGTTCTACATGACAATTATTTAACTAAATTTTAGTTGACGAAAAACAATTCACCCGAAGCGCTACAAACAGATTAAATATAAATCTCCCTTAGCTCAACAGTGCTAATTAATTAGTGATTCCATCTCACTGTATTGATGTATTGATTTTTTTCGCATAAAAGTAGATTTGTTTTCGGAATGAACACGACACAAAAATTCCGTATTAGGAGACACCAAGAAAAAAATAAGAGCGAATCCAAAAACGTATAACCTAAAAAGTCACGAAAGAAAATGGCAATTACCATCGGGAACACCAAGAAACAAAGGCATTATATTAATACGACTGGAGATAAATATAGATGAGCAGCACGGAGCCATTTTAAAACCTCTTGCTTGACTTCTTCTCCAGGTTGCTTTATTAATCTCAGAGTTTGTATTCTATTGTTGATATTTTGCCATTTCAAATTGAGTGATTCATATGGATGATGTCAAAAACCTCAATATCTCTTAGGTCAAGACAAGTCATTTCCAAGTTTGGCGTCAGCGCGCGCATTGAAAAATGTGTGATTTTAGGAGAAAAGAAACAAAGGATATTTTGCGTTTTTCCGATTAAAATCCAGATTGTTTGGCGTTTTTCTGCCATCGTTGAATTTTTTGTGCGCCCAATATACCATCACCTGAACGATTCTAGCTTAAACTTCGATTAATAAGACAACAAATATATAGTACTACTAGAAACTTAAAAAAAACTCTGAATAAACTGAAATGGGTTCAACGGAATTGATTTAATGTACATAATTCACATCAAAATTTGTTGATTTCAAAAATTTCCTCCTTGTTTTTAATTTTGTTTTTGTTTGTTTGCCTCCCGCCCGCTAAATTTCAAAAATAAAGTTGACGCCAAACAGAGAATTAAATTGGTTTGGCCTTATTTAGAAAACAAATATTCTCACTCACGATTGATTATATGTTTTTGATTTTAATACTAGAAAATTAAGGATTTTCAAAAAAAAACGTCCCCGTGCAAGAGATGTAGGCTCTCTCTATAACTCAAGAAATTTGTCATATACACTCTTTACTTTCAAAGTTTGGCATTTTTTTGTGGTAATTTCCAATGTTATTCCGGCTATCTGTTCATAGTTCCCAGGTCTCACTACTTAATTATGCCAAGTTTTCTTGCAATTGATTCAGTGATTGCCCTGCGTGGTTGTTTATATGTTGTGATTGACCTCTGTTGTTTTTTTATCGAGCAACTAACAGCAGCGGTTGTAAGTGCACTTTGCCACTTCATTCTAATTTTGTTGACGACCCAACATCCATAAGTAGCAAGTAATATGGAAGTAGCGTTGTTCTACGTTAAGCAATGAATTCCTCACAAAGCGGTGCTACAAGGCATTATAAACTTACTATGAGGTATGAGCGAAGCTCATTTCTGAAGACCTAATGTTGATTTTAAGATGAAGAACAATAATGAAATCGTCATTCCATTGCTTGCTTTTACAATGAATTTGTAGATACTTTGTCTCATTCGCACTTTTATTGTTTATTTACCTCACAGTGGGCAATAACCAGCCGAATAAGTCTTTCATCATTTGTCCCAGGTCCACAAAAGCTTTCACGGAAACATCTGGCGAAGTAACCTACGGGATCCTTAATGTATCGGACTGAAAATATTACAAAATAGTTTGAATTTTTCTAGGAATTATGTAGGTTATATATAGTTTCAAGTTGGACAATAGATGAATTTATTGCAAAGTACTAAAATTGACAATTATACAAATAATTAAAGTTTTACCCAATACACTTCACAGCTGTTTTAGCAGCTCTGCGTACATCAATATAAGAGTTCATTTCTTGGTTTTACACTGTACTTGTAGAGACTTTGTACATTTACTCCATAAACTTTCACTGTTTATTCAGGAAATCTTCTGAATGTATATAGCTTGATTGGTATTGCTTTGACTTGTATTCTGTTATTGCATGTGTATATATACTTTTTTGTGATACACATGTATATTCAACAACTATCAATAATGTCCTTTATCTCCAGTTCTTTTAATAGGTGCCTTATATGGTGTATTAAATAATAACATAATACGTTAATTAACGTTTCTCTCAATAACATAATGATAATATGTGGTGTAGAAGAAGACTAGAATTGACAGTGCTGCTAAAAATACAAATTTATTTACACACCAATCGATATGTAGGCATTAAACAAATCACCACTTGTCTCCTCCAGGATAACTGACTCTAAATCTTCATCTTGATCTGACCTGTAAGCTTTGAATAACTCCTGGAGATGGCAGAAACTACGCTGTGCTAAAATCCTATTGAATACAGACTCGTCAGTGAAAAGTTTCTTAGTTCCAGCCTATAAATATAATTATTAGATATGTTCATATCGAATGTTGATACCCATCGAAAAAGTTTCTTTTTTGCAAGTAGAGTTTTTTTTAGGAAAATGAAATGAGCCTCAATATTTTTTGATGAAATATCTAAAAACAAACAAACTAAAGTTACTATAGATTTCGTTAATTTTTGTGATTGATGTAATTCAAACATCCTTTCGTAAACGAATTACAAGTTTCTCTTGGGAGAAAAAGTTCTTTGTCCTACCTCTGATAGTAATAATAATAATAGCAAATAAAAAAAAATGAAAGTACTGTGAATTTAGTTTCTGAATATGCGCATTTCGACAACTTATGTCTCTTCAGTGCAGATCAAATCAAATCTATAAAGCGAAATATGTGTGAAATCTGATAGAGATCAAATTACCAATAGAATCTAATTAGAAAAGCCAAAATCAGCTAAGGACAGAGCTATGGAAGAAGGAGATACTCTTCAGTTTTAAAGAAAAAAATCTTAAATTTAGATATTGCAAGTTTCAAAATAAAACCGGTTTTCGGGACAGCACTGTTCGAAGCACTGACTACTGGGTTGGTGAATACCCTCGAGGACTAACAGTTCACCAGCAGAGGCATCAGCCCAGTGGTAACAAATACCGAAGTTACTGGTAATTGGAGATGACACAGCCACTACTCGCAGGTTTCAAGTGGATTGGTGTCTGCAAAAAGCAATGAATATCGTGCTCATAATAAATGAGTGATGACTTAGTAGCAAACTTCATAGAACAGGAGCTCATCGCAGAAATCCAACGGTATGTGCATATGTAACAGTTTATAGTATCAACCGTGAAATAAGTTCAAAGGAACTTATTTCATAGCTCACCTTGTGAAATAATCTCAAGTTGGAAAGTATTTACTGTTCACCTGGTGAAATAATCTTCATACGGAATAAATCTCATAGATATTATCAATAACATTTGTTCCATTTGGAACTTATTTCACATGATACTATTTTGGCTTATACAAGCCTTGAGAATTTACAACCGATTTGATGAGGTGGTTTGCATTGCTCTGTTCGTGTGTACCATGGACAGTCTGCTGTTGAAAAGTGGTATCAAGGGCTATGCTTTAACTGAGGGGGTTCCAATTACAGCATAACAAAAAACAGATAACAGAGAATTAAAATTTTCTTGATAACTAGAGGCTCACATGAGCCTGTATCGCTCACCTGGTGACTGGTTTTATTCATTGTCACCAAGAGATCATCCATTCATACTATAAATCAGTTCACCAGATGTTACATTTTCAATCTTGGATGAGTTACAAGCATAAAAATTACAAACTTTGAAAGGGAACACCCAAAGACAATCGTAACCAAACTTG